>CACRXE010000082.1:202500-225000 GCA_902685375.1 Neostethus bicornis
TTCTCCTCCCACAGATGTTCCTTCTCCTCGTAAAGCTCCGCCTCCTCCTCTGATGCAGTTCCCTACAGGCAAGTCACCACGCTGCCGTCTTATTGCTCCATTTTCACTCCGTCGTGATGGTGCCCGTCTGTGCCGCATGCTGATTACTGATTAAGACGTACTGGGCATGCCCGGACCGGGTCACACGGATGCAGCTAAAAACATCTAAACAACCAAAACAAATAATTTAACTTATTTATGGAAAATTTAGGAAATTTTGGGGTTAATAAAGTTCGATTTAATTTGGTTTTTAAAGCCCGATAATTTAAAAAATAAAAGTCTCAACAGGCTTTTATTTTGTAGATTAAAAAAAAAAAGAACAAAAAGGAGGAGGAGTCTGTCAACGAGGCTCCTCCCAAAATGGAGGGAATGGGAGGGGTTCCAACCACAGACCCAGTCCTCCTTGTCAGCTAGGTTAGTTCTTTGGTGTCCTTTGGTCTCCACACCAGCTCCCCAACAGGGCATGGAGACCCTCTCCAAGATGGAGACCCAGAACATGGAGGCCCTCTCCAAGATGGAGACCCAGAACATGGAGGCCCTCTCCAAGATGGAGACCCAGAATATGGAGGCCCTCTCCAAGATGGAGACCCAGAATATGGAGGCCCTCTCCAAGATGGAGACCCAGAACATGGAGGCCCTCTCCAAGATGGAGACCCAGAATATGGAGGCCCTCTCCAAGATGGAGACCCAGAACATGGAGGCCCTCTCCAAGATGGAGACCCAGAATATGGAGGCCCTCTCCAAGATGGAGACCCAGAATATGGAGGCCCTCTCCAAGATGGAGACCCAGAACATGGAGGCCCTCTCCAAGATGGAGACCCAGAACATGGAGGCCCTCTCCAAGATGGAGGCCCTCTCCAAGATGGAGGCCCTCTCCAAGATGGAGACCCAGAACATGGAGACCCTCTCCAAGATGGAGACCCAGAATATGGAGGCCCTCTCCAAGATGGAGACCCAGAATATGGAGGCCCTCTCCAAGATGGAGACCCAGAACATGGAGGCCCTCTCCAAGATGGAGACCCAGAACATGGAGGCCCTCTCCAAGATGGAGGCCCTCTCCAAGATGGAGACCCAGAACATGGAGACCCTCTCCACTCGGTGGCCACTCGGCCACTGCCGATGTTTCTTGAGAGTGGGGCGCTCTGGCCGCTCCGAGTGGTGAAGAGCGAAAATTTTTATTTTGAAAAATTTTAAGAATTTTTGCAAAAATTGACATTTTTTGCAAAATTTTTG
The DNA here is from genome assembly GCA_902685375.1 of Neostethus bicornis. Classification (NCBI taxonomy): domain Eukaryota; kingdom Metazoa; phylum Chordata; class Actinopteri; order Atheriniformes; family Phallostethidae; genus Neostethus; species Neostethus bicornis. Next base: position 203,773 of record CACRXE010000082.1, read on the forward strand.
TAGAAATTTTGCATAATATTTTTTTAAGAATTTTCACAAAATATTTTTGAGACTTTCTGCAAAATCATGAAAAAAAATTTTGAAAATTATTTATACAATTTTTTTTAATTTTTACAATAAAAATGTGAATAATTTCTCAAATATTTAAAAAAAATCTCAAAAATTGCGTAATTTTTTTAAAAATGTAGCAAAATCCATAAAATTTTTTGCAGAAATCCTGAAAAAATTTAGTTGTTTTTTTTTTTTTTTTTGGGAGTTTTTTTTTCTCCCCAAGAGGGAGACTCTAAGGACCGCTCAGCTTAAAGTTCGTTTACGGGTTTATTTACATTTTTTTTCTTTATTTTTGTACTTTTTTTCAGTAATAAATTAAACTCAAGAGAATTTTTTGTAATTTGAATTAAACTGGTTGTTTGGATGGTTAACCTCCCCCCTCCCCCTCCCCCTCCCTCTACTTGCCCTTAACCCCGCCCTCTCCCCTCCCCCCTCCCTCCCGGGTCCCGCTGCATCCGTCTGTTTCCCGGTTCGTTTCCGTCTCAGGTGTGTTGGCGCTCTTTTGAGGAATGAGTGTGTTTGATATGTGCTGTATTCCCCCCTTCCCCCCTCCCCTCTCTACTCAAGCACTCGGGCAGAAGGGTGACGCCCCTGCTCCCATCTCCCCTCTCTCCCCCCTGCACTCCCCCGACTCCCTGGAGGAGCTCTCCCTGACCGAGAGTCCCAACCAACCCCCTCCTCCGGGCGCCTTCGCCACCCCTCGTCTGCCTGGCGAGGGTAAAGTTAAGGAGGATCTTCTAGATTCCTTAGCGGGTCCATACCTGAGCTTAGGGAGAGATAATCCGTGTGAAGACAGCGGCGTTTCCTTCTCACCTGAGGAGAAGCTGATTAGCTCAGACAGGTCCTCCACCGGCCCCTCCCCCCGGTCTCACCTTGCCTCCTCTAACCCAACAGAACGCTGGGATTCACCTTTTCTATCATCTCAAGACAACATGGATTCCTTCTCCAAGGAAACCAGGTACGAGTCCGATCGCCATGCCAACGACCAAGACGATGAGCTCACGTACGAGATGAAGAAGAATAACAACCCGTTTGACGGGTACTCCCCGCTGGCGGACAGCGGCTACTCGCATTTCGGAGAAGCGAAGCCGGAAGTTAAAGTGCCGAAGATGTCGGAGAGTCCAACGCCGGATTTGGTTCAGTACGGGCAGAGCGGGGAGAGCCAGGAGAACATACCGTCCTTTTTAGACGACATGAAAGAAACCAAAACAAACAAGATGGCCGCCGACTCCTTCATGCAGAGTCAGTTCTCGTCCGGGTTGAAAGACGACGATGACGAGGAGGAGGATGAAGACGACGATGCCGCTTTGCCGCCGTCGCTCCCGGACATCCTGAAGTCTTCCCCTTTAAATCCCGATAAGATCGACTCGGGTTCCTCCGAGGGAAGCCCGGAAGAGCAGAGCCCAATCTTTGAGCGTAAGATGATGGAGTCGCCAAACCCTCCGATCAATCTGTCCGCCAACAACCCGTTCGCCTTCGACACGAAGGTGTCCCTCCTGAAGGAGATGGCCGAGGAGATGGAGGGCAGAGGGGCCGAAAAAGGAAAAGCCGAAGAGGTTTTCGGAGCTTTCGATCTGGTGAAGGAGCCCGGAGAAACGAAAGAAGAACCCGTCAAGATCGAGCAGAAGGACTGGTTTTCCAGCCACGAGTCGCCCAAAGTCGTCCCGAAGTTCGAGCCGCTCGACCTGGGTAACAAAAAGACCAACGAGGATTCCGATTCAGAGTCTCCGACGGCGGATTCGCTGTCTCCGGTTCTGGAAGCCATGGGTAAAAACCCGGCCAGCTTCCAGGTGGAAACGGAGAAGAAGGAGATGGAGGAACCGGAAGTGGGCGAAGAAGTGTCCGAACACGAAGTCTCGTCTGAGGAGTTTGAATTCATCGAGCGGCCGCCTCGAGGCGTGATCGATGAATTCCTGGAAGCTCTGGACACGTCCAAGTTCGCCTCGTCCAAACCTCCGGAGATCCCCATGGATGACGACCTGGGTTTCGGACGGAAGGACACCCCCCCGGTTGTTCCTCCGGAGGCTGAGACCAAACCTGAGAGTCCCTACCTGCTCCTCAGCTCCTCCCAGAAGACCAAAGCTGAGCTCGAGAAGCTCCAGCCGACCCCCGCGCCGCTCGTACCCCCCGTTACCAAACCAGCGCAACCCGTTGCTAAGAAGACGGCTGAAGGCGGCAAAGCGTTAACGATGCCGACGCTGAACGTCGGAAAAGGTAAAAACATCGGGCATGGAAACAAACGTCTCCATCATCTCCATCTTCAGTTGGTTTCCCATCATCCTTTTCACATGACTCCGCCTCCTTCCCATGACGACCAATCCCTGCCTTCGTTGGTTTTCATCATCCCTTTCACAAACTCCGCCTCCTTCCCATGACGACCAATCCCTGCCTTCGTTGGTTTCTCATCATCCTTTCACATGACTCCGCCTCCTTCCCATGACGACCAATCCCTGCCTTCGTTGGTTTTCATCATCCCTTTCACAAACTCCGCCTCCTTCCCATGACAGCCTATCCCTGCCTTCGTTGGTTTCCCATCATCCCTTTCACATGACTCCGCCTCCTTTCAGTGACGTGACCTTGACCCCGCCCCCTTGCATTTTTTTCAGTTTGATCACTAACATTGTTTGTTTTTTTCTTGCATTTTCCCACTAATTTCTAACTTTCACTGGGTTTTATTTTTTGTTCCGTTCCGTCTACTTTCTCTTCTCCGTGCCGGGTTACCATGGTGAGGGTAGGAACGTAGATCCTGGTTACCATGGTGAGGGTAGGAACGTAGATCCTGGTTACTACGGTGATGGTAGGAATATGGATCCTGGTTACCATGGTGAGGGTAGGAATGTAGATCCTGGTTACCATGGTGAGAGTAGGAACATAGATCCTGGTTACCATGGTGAGGGTAGGAATGTAGATCCAGGTTACCATGGTGAGGGTAGGAACGTAGATCCTGGTTACCATGGTGAGGGTAGGATCGTAGATCCTGGTTACCATGGTGAGGGTAGGAATATGGATCCTGGTTACCATGGTGAGGGTAGGAACGTAGATCCTGGTTACCATGGTGAGGGTAGGAATGTAGATCCTGGTTACCATGGTGAGGGTAGGAACGTAGATCCTGGTTACCATGGTGAGGGTAGGAACATAGATCCTGGTTACCATGGTGAGGGTAGGAATGTAGATCCTGGTTACCATGGTGAGGGTAGGAACGTAGATCCTGGTTACCATGGTGAGGGTAGGAACATAGATCCTGGTTACCATGGTGAGGGTAGGAATGTAGATCCTGGTTACCATGGTGAGGGTAGGAACATAGATCCTGGTTACCATGGTGAGGGTAGGAACATAGATCCTGGTTACCATGGTGAGGGTAGGAACGTAGATCCTGGTTACCATGGTGAGGGTAGGAACGTAGATCCTGGTTACCATGGTGAGGGTAGGAACATAGATCCTGGTTACCATGGTGAGGGTAGGAACATAGATCCTGGTTACCATGGTGAGGGTAGGAACGTAGATCCTGGTTACCATGGTGAGGGTAGGAATGTAGATCCTGGTTACCATGGTGAGGGTAGGAACATAGATCCTGGTTACCATGGTGAGGGTAGGAATATGGATCCTGGTTACCATGGTGAGGGTAGGAACGTAGATCCTGGTTACCATGGTGAGGGTAGGAATATGGATCCTGGTTACCATGGTGAGGGTAGGAACATAGATCCTGGTTACCATGGTGAGGGTAGGAATGTAGATCCTGGTTACCATGGTGAGGGTAGGAACATAGATCCTGGTTACCATGGTGAGGGTAGGAATATGGATCCTGGTTACCATGGTGAGGGTAGGAACGTAGATCCTGGTTACCATGGTGAAGGTAGGAACGTAGATCCTCCACTTGGGGCAGACCTCTGTCTCTGACCCGTAGGGGGCATTGTCTCTGTCTCCCACGTGCCCGTGTACCCCTCATTCGTCCATCTTGTGGACAGCGTATTTGAGTCTCAATCAGAAGCCCCTTTGAAATCTTCGGTACCACCCGTTCCACGTGCTTCGTTCTGCTTCGACGTGCCCGCTCCGGTGGAACATGTTTGGAACATGCTCAGTGAGCGTTTCCGAGCGGGCTTAGATTTCCTCACACCCTGGTTTAAACTTCTCTCTGCTCTGAAAATAACTTCCTGCGTGCCAATCGGCAACCTGAAACCACCTGAGGGTCCTGGTGCAGCAGTACCCTCCTCCTACACACACACACACACACACACACACACACACACCGCTCAGGTTTAATGCCACCTCGTTGGCGTCCATCCAGAATTAGTTCAGGATCGAATTAACTTGAAACTAGAGAATTTTTTTAAGTATTTTTTTGTTTTAAATCATTATTTAAAAATAAAAAAATAACAATTTCTTTTGTTTTTAATTGTTTAAAATTATTTTAAATTGTTTACAAATAATAAAAAGTTAAATTTAAAGTGTTTTTTTATGTTTTTAAGAAGAACATTTTGTTCTTTGGTGTGAAATTCTGAACAAATGTCAAAGAGGAGGGTCCGTTTCCCCCCTCCACCCCCCCTCCACCCCCTCTCTGCTCCCACCCTGCTCACCTCCCTCCTCCCCTCCCTTCTCCTCCTCTACCTTCTCCCTCTGTCCTCCCCCCTGCACTCCTCCCCCTCCTACCCCTCTGCCATCTCCCACTCTGCTCCCACCCTGATCACCTCCATACTCCCCACCCTCCTCCACTCTGGCCTCCTCTCCCCGCTCCCCTCCCTGCTCCGCTCCGTCCTCCCTTCCTCTACCCCTCTGTCCTCCCTTCTCCCCCAGTCATCCCTCCTTACACTCCTCCCCACCCTCCATGCTCCCCTGCCTCTTCCCTACCTGCTCCCCTCCTTGCTCGCCCTCATCCTTCCTCTCCTCCTCGCTACCCTCCCTATCCTCCTACCCTATCTGCTCACCTCCCTGCTCCTCTCTTTCCTCCCTTCCTCTACCCCTCCATCCTCCCTCCCTGCACCCCAGTCATCCCTCCCCTCCGTCCTCCCCGCCGTCCCCCCCTCCCCTCCCCGCTCCTCCTTCTGCACTGCGACGTTGGCAGCCCCTCAAACGTTTCTTCGACCCAGAAACGAGTCAGCAAATGTTTCTGCTTATGTAACCCAAGTTTCAGCAGAGCGGGGGAGGGCGGGGGGGGGGGGGGCCGGGGGGGGGGAGGACCACGGTCCTGGAAATAAGGAACCTGTTAGCACCCTCAGGAATCATTACAGCGGTATTTACAGTGGGGGACGAAGTACTCACTTTGTACTGAAGTAAAAGTACTGATTAAAAAAAAATCTACTTAAATAAAAGTACAAAAGTCATTTTCCGTTTATCCGGGGCCGGGTCGTCGGGGGTAACAGCCTCAGACGGGTAACCCAGTCTTCTCTCACCCCGGCTGCATCCTCCATCTCACCCAGGAGGATCCTGAGGTGTTCCCTGTCCAGATGTGAGACATAGTCTCTCCAGCGGGTCCAGGGTCCTCTAGTCTCTCTGAGTTTCTATTCCTTCTTCAGCTATGTTTTGTGGCTAACTGGTTAGCTCCTAACGGCTAGCTCCCAATGGCTAGTTCCTAGCGGCTAGCTCCCAATGGCTAGCTCCTAACGGCTAGCTCCCAATGGCTAGCTCCTAACGGCTAGCTCCCAATGGCTAGTTCCTAGCGGCTAGCTCCCTATGGCTAGCTCCTAGCGGCTAGCGGCTAGCTCCCAACAGCTAGCTCCTAGCGGCTAGCTCCCAATGGCTAGCTCCTAGCGGCTAGCGGCTAGCTCCCAACAGCTAGCTCCTAGCGGCTAGCTCCCAATGGCTAGCTCCTAGCGGCTAGCTCCCAACAGCTAGCTCCCAGCGGCTAGTTCCTAACGGCTAGCTGGTTAGCTCCTAGCGGCTAGCTGGTTAGCTCCTAGCGGCTAGCTGGTTAGCTCCCAACAGCTAACTCCTAGCGGCTAGCGGCTAGCTCCTAACGGCTAGCTCCTAGCGGCTAGCGACTAGCGGCTAGCTCCCAATGGCTAGCTCCCAATGGCTAGCTCCTAGCGGCTAGCGGCTAGCTCCCAACAGCTAGCTCCCAGCGGCTAGTTCCTAACGGCTAGCTGGTTAGCTCCTAGCGGCTAGCTGGTTAGCTCCTAGCGGCTAGCTCCCAACGGCTAGCTCCCAACAACTAGCTCCCAGCGGCTAGTTCCTAACGGCTAGCTGGTTAGCTCCTAGCGGCTAGCTGGTTAGCTCCTAGCGGCTAGCTCCCAACAGCTAGCTCCCAGCGGCTAGTTCCTAACGGCTAGCTGGTTAGCTCCTAGCGGCTAGCTGGTTAGCTCCTAGCGGCTAGCTCCCAACAACTAGCTCCTAACAGCTAGCTTCAAACGGCTAGCAGTTTAGCCCCCAACGGCTAGTTCCTAGCGGCTAGCTGGTTCTGGAGTCATTCTGTTGACATGCTCGACCAGCTGCTGGCTCTCAGAGCCACATCCGTCGTGTCTGGAGGAGTTGGTTCAGTCCTGAGGGAGCTGAGGAGAAGGAGACGATCTAGAGGAGCTGAGGAGAAGGAGACGGTCTAGAGGAGCTGAGGAGAAGGAGACGATCTAGAGGAGCTGAGGAGAAGGAGACGATCTAGAGGAGGTGAGGAGAAGGAGACGGTCTAGAGGAGCTGAGGAGAAGGAGACGATCTAGAGGAGCTGAGGAGAAGGAGACGATCTAGAGGAGCTGAGGAGAAGGAGACGATCTAGAGGAGCTGAGGAGAAGGAGACGATCTAGAGGAGCTGAGGAGAAGGAGACGGTCTAGAGGAGCTGAGGAGAAGGAGACGATCTAGAGGAGCTGAGGAGAAGGAGACGATCTAGAGGAGCTGAGGAGAAGGAGACGATCTAGAGGAGGTGAGGAGAAGGAGACAATCTAGAGGAGGTGAGGAGAAGGAGACGGTCTAGAGGAGGTGAGGAGAAGGAGACGGTCTAGAGGAGCTGAGGAGAAGGAGACGATCTAGAGGAGGTGAGGAGAAGGAGACGATCTAGAGGAGCTGAGGAGAAGGAGACGGTCTAGAGGAGCTGAGGAGAAGGAGACGATCTAGAGGAGCTGAGGAGAAGGAGACGATCTAGAGGAGCTGCTTCCTGTGTTTACACGGTTTCCATGGAAACGTCCGCTCGTTACATCACCAGTAATAAGTCACTCATATCTGACCCGCCTCCTTCTACCTGACGACCTTTTAAAGGCGCTCACGCCCGCAGCGACTGCAGGTTTTATTGTTTTACTAATCAGTAGAAACGAGGTGAAGAGTCAGAGAGAGCAGAAAGGACCTCTGACCCGCCCACACCCTCCTTAGCAGAGCTCTGCAGTCTCCTCCCCCCCCCTCTCGCTCCTTCCTCTTTGCTTCACTCTGTTGATCAGACGGAATGGACGCCGGTGAGGAGCAGCCGATCCAGCAGCCGTGGCGGCAGCAGGGTACACCTCATCTTCTCTATCTGTTCCTCCTGCTGACGGGCATCATGTTCTAGATGGGTGAGGGGTTCAAAGGATGGTAGGGGGCATGAGGGAGGTCTGAGGGGTCTTTAAGGAGGTCTGAGAGGTCTTTAAGGAGGTCTGAGAGGTCTTTAAGGAGGTCTGAGGGGTCTTTAAGGAAGTCTGAGGGGTCTTTAAGGAGGTCTGAGAGGTCTTTAAGGAGGTCTGAGAGGTCTTTAAGGAGGTCTGAGAGGTCTTTAAGGAGGTCTGAGGGGTCTTTAAGGAGGTCTGAGAGGTCTTTAAGGAGGTCTGAGGGGTCTTTAAGGAGGTCTGAGAGGTCTTTAAGGAGGTCTGAGAGGTATTTAAGGAGGTCTGAGGTGTCTTTAAGGAGGTCTGAGAGGTCTTTAAGGAGATCTGAGGGGTCTTTAAGGAGGTCTGAGGGGTCTTTAAGGAGGTCTGAGGGGTCTTTAAGGAGGTCTGAGTGGTCTTTAAGGAGGTCTGAGAGGTCTTTAAGGAGGTCTGAGGGGTCTTTAAGGAGGTCTGAGGGGTCTTTAAGGAGGTCTGAGGGGTCTTTAAGGAGGTCTGAGTGGTCTTTAAGGAGGTCTGAGGGGTCTTTAAGGAGGTCTGAGGGGTCTTTAAGGAGGTCTGAGAGGTCTTTAAGGAGGTCTGAGAGGTCTTTAAGGAGGTCTGAGAGGTCTTTAAGGAGGTCTGAGGGGTCTTTAAGGAGGTCTGAGTGGTCTTTAAGGAGGTCTGAGAGGTCTTTAAGGAGGTCTGAGGGGTCTTTAAGGAGGTCTGAGGGGTCTTTAAGGAGGTCTGAGGGGTCTTTAAGGAGGTCTGAGGGGTCTTTAAGGAGGTCTGAGAGGTCTTTAAGGAGGTCTGAGAGGTCTTTAAGGAGGTCTGAGGGGTCTTTAAGGAGGTCTGAGGGGTCTTTAAGGAGGTCTGAGAGGTCTTTAAGGAGGTCTGAGGGGTCTTTAAGGAGGTCTGAGGGGTCTTTAAGGAGGTTTGAGAGGTTTTTAAGGAGGTCTGAGAGGTCTTTGAGGAGGTCCGAAGGGTCTTTGAGGAGGTCCGAGGGATCTTTAAGGAGGTCCGAGGGGTCTTTAAGGAGGTCTGAGGGGTCTTTAAGGAGGTCTGAGAGGTCTTTAAGGAGGTCTGAGGGGCTTTTAAGGAGGTCTGAGTGGTCTTTAAGGAGGTCTGAGAGGTCTTTAAGGAGGTCTGAGGGGTCTTTAAGGAGGTCTGAGGGGTCTTTAAGGAGGTCTGAGGGGTCTTTAAGGAGGTCTGAGAGGTCTTTAAGGAGGTCTGAGTGGTCTTTAAGGAGGTCTGAGAGGTCTTTAAGGAGATCTGAGGGGTCTTTAAGGAGGTCTGAGAGGTCTTTAAGGAGGTCTGAGAGGTCTTTAAGGTGGTCTGAGAGGTCTTTAAGGAGATCTGAGGGGTCTTTAAGGAGGTCTGAGAGGTCTTTAAGGAGGTCTGAGAGGTCTTTAAGGTGGTCTGAGGGGTCTTTAAGGTGGTCTGAGAGGTCTTTAAGGTGGTCTGAGAGGTCTTTAAGGAGGTCTGAGGGGTCTTTAAGGAGGTCTGAGAGGTCTTTAAGGAGGTCTGAGGGGTCTTTAAGGAGGTCTGAGGGGTCTTTAAGGTGGTCTGAGGGGTCTTTAAGGAGGTCTGAGAGGTCTTTAAGGAGGTCTGAGGGGTCTTTAAGGAGGTCTGAGGGGTCTTTAAGGAGGTCTGAGGGGTCTTTAAGGAGGTCTGAGGGGTCTTTAAGGAGGTCTGAGAGGTCTTTAAGGTGGTCTGAGAGGTCTTTAAGGTGGTCTGAGAGGTCTTTAAGGAGGTCTGAGGGGTCTTTAAGGAGGTCTGAGAGGTCTTTAAGGAGGTCTGAGGGGTCTTTAAGGAGGTCTGAGGGGTCTTTAAGGTGGTCTGAGGGGTCTTTAAGGAGATCTGAGGGGTCTTTAAGGAGGTCTGAGGGGTCTTTAAGGAGGTCTGAGGGGTCTTTAAGGAGGTCTGAGGGGTCTTTAAGGAGGTCTGAGGGGTCTTTAAGGAGGTCTGAGGGGTCTTTAAGGAGGTCTGAGGGGTCTTTAAGGAGGTCTGAGAGGTCTTTAAGGAGGTCTGAGGGGTCTTTAAGGAGGTCTGAGAGGTCTTTAAGGAGGTCTGAGGGGCTTTTAAGGAGGTCTGAGTGGTCTTTAAGGAGGTCTGAGAGGTCTTTAAGGAGGTCTGAGGGGTCTTTAAGGAGGTCTGAGGGGTCTTTAAGGAGGTCTGAGGGGTCTTTAAGGAGGTCTGAGAGGTCTTTAAGGAGGTCTGAGTGGTCTTTAAGGAGGTCTGAGAGGTCTTTAAGGAGATCTGAGGGGTCTTTAAGAAGGTCTGAGAGGTCTTTAAGGAGGTCTGAGAGGTCTTTAAGGTGGTCTGAGAGGTCTTTAAGGAGATCTGAGGGGTCTTTAAGGAGGTCTGAGAGGTCTTTAAGGAGGTCTGAGAGGTCTTTAAGGTGGTCTGAGAGGTCTTTAAGGTGGTCTGAGAGGTCTTTAAGGTGGTCTGAGAGGTCTTTAAGGAGGTCTGAGGGGTCTTTAAGGAGGTCTGAGAGGTCTTTAAGGAGGTCTGAGAGGTCTTTAAGGAGGTCTGAGGGGTCTTTAAGGAGGTCTGAGGGGTCTTTAAGGAAGTCTGAGGGGTCTTTAAGGAGGTCTGAGAGGTCTTTAAGGAGGTCTGAGGGGTCTTTAAGGAGGTCTGAGGGGTCTTTAAGGAGGTATGAGGGGTCTTTAAGGAGGTCTGAGAGGTCTTTAAGGAGGTCTGAGGGGTCTTTAAGGAGGTCTGAGGGGTCTTTAAGGAGGTCTGAGAGGTCTTTAAGGAGGTCTGAGGGGTCTTTAAGGAGGTCTGAGGGGTCTTTAAGGAGGTCTGAGAGGTCTTTAAGGAGGTCTGAGAGGTCTTTAAGGAGGTCTGAGGGGTCTTTAAGGAGGTCTGAGGGGTCTTTAAGGAGGTCTGAGGGGTCTTTAAGGAGGTCTGAGGGGTCTTTAAGGAGGTCTGAGGGGTCTTTAAGGAGGTCTGAGGGGTCTTTAAGGAGGTCTGAGAGGTCTTTAAGGAGGTCTGAGGGGTCTTTAAGGAGGTCTGAGAGGTCTTTAAGGAGGTCTGAGGGGTCTTTAAGGAGGTCTGAGTGGTCTTTAAGGAGGTCTGAGAGGTCTTTAAGGAGGTCTGAGGGGTCTTTAAGGAGGTCTGAGGGGTCTTTAAGGAGGTCTGAGGGGTCTTTAAGGAGGTCTGAGGGGTCTTTAAGGAGGTCTGAGAGGTCTTTAAGGAGGTCTGAGAGGTCTTTAAGGAGGTCTGAGGGGTCTTTAAGGAGGTCTGAGGGGTCTTTAAGGAAGTCTGAGGGGTCTTTAAGGAGGTCTGAGAGGTCTTTAAGGAGGTCTGAGGGGTCTTTAAGGAGGTCTGAGGGGTCTTTAAGGAGGTTTGAGAGGTTTTTAAGGAGGTCTGAGAGGTCTTTGAGGAGGTCCGAAGGGTCTTTGAGGAGGTCCGAGGGATCTTTAAGGAGGTCCGAGGGGTCTTTCAGGAGGTCTGAGGGGTCTTTAAGGAGGTCTGAGAGGTCTTTAAGGAGGTCTGAGGGGCTTTTAAGGAGGTCTGAGTGGTCTTTAAGGAGGTCTGAGAGGTCTTTAAGGAAGTCTGAGGGGTCTTTAAGGAGGTCTGAGAGGTCTTTAAGGAGGTCTGAGAGGTCTTTAAGGAGGTCTGAGAGGTCTTTAAGGAGGTCTGAGAGGTCTTTTAGCAGGTCTGAGAGGTCTTTAAGGAGGTCTGAGGGGTCTTTAAGCAGGTCTGAGGGGTCTTTAAGGAGGTCTGAGGGGTCTTTAAGGAGGTCTGAGAGGTCTTTAAGGAGGTCTGAGTGGTCTTTAAGGAGGTCTGAGAGGTCTTTAAGGAGATCTGAGGGGTCTTTAAGGAGGTCTGAGAGGTCTTTAAGGAGGTCTGTAAGGAGGTCTGAGAGGTCTTTAAGGAGGTCTGAGGGGTCTTTAAGGAGGTCTGAGGGGTCTTTAAGGAGGTCTGAGGGGTCTTTAAGGAGATCTGAGGGGTCTTTAAGGAGGTCTGAGGGGTCTTTAAGGAGGTCTGAGGGGTCTTTAAGGAGGTCTGAGGGGTCTTTAAGGAGGTCTGAGGGGTCTTTAAGGAGGTCTGAGGGGTCTTTAAGGAGGTCTGAGAGGTCTTTAAGGAGGTCTGAGGGGTCTTTAAGGAGGTCTGAGGGGTCTTTAAGGAGATCTGAGGTTTTCTGGTTCTTTAAAGAACTCTTAAACTTCCTCTGTGGTTGTTTTTTCTAAAGCAGGCGTGTCTGAGTTTCTCGGACTTTGGACGGTTGTGATCAGAGTAAAGGTGGTTGGATGAGGGCGGGGTAGGGCGGGAGACCTCAGCTGTCTGTGTTTTGATTGGCCAATCATCTGGTATCTCTGATTTGAAGGTCATAGTTCACTTTGTTTCTATAGAAACGACCGAATGAGAACCTTAAAGTTTCATATCTTTTTCTCATGGATCAATAAACCAGCTGATTGGCTGATCAAGCAATTGTGATGTCATCAGCAGATAGATTACCCCATCCCACCAATCGTTCTGTTACCATGGAGACTGTTGAGTCAGCTGATGACGTCATCTGATCGTAGAGATTACAGTATTACGTAACCATGGCAACAATGTGGCTCACCTGGACTTCATTACCCAGCATGCCTTTAGTTTGTTTATCTGGTTCTGAAAACCTTCAAAAATTACTGTTGGTTCAGATTGTGGTTTCCATGGTGAGGGTAGGAACGTAGATCCTGGTTACCATGGTGAGGGTAGGAACGTAGATCCTGGTTACCATGGTGAGGGTAGGAACATAGATCCTGGTTACCATGGTGAGGGTAGGAACGTAGATCCTGGTTACCATGGTGAGGGTAGGAACGTCGATCCTGGTTACCATGGTGAGGGTAGGAACGTAGATCCTGGTTACCATGGTGAGGGTAGGAATGTAGATCCTGGTTACCATGGTGAGGGTAGGAACGTAGATCCTGGTTACCATGGTGAGGGTAGGAACGTAGATCCTGGTTACCATGGTGAGGGTAGGAACGTAGCTCCTGGTTACCATGGTGAGGGTAGGAACGTAGATCCTGGTTACCATGGTGAGGGTAGGAACGTAGATCCTGGTTACCATGGTGAGGGTAGGAACATAGATCCTGGTTACCATGGAGAGGGTAGGAATGTAGATTCTGGTTACCATGGTGAGGGTAGGAACGTAGATCCTGGTTACCATGGTGAGGGTAGGAACGTAGATCCTGGTTATCATGGTGAGGGTAGGAACGTAGCTCCTGGTTACCATGGTGAGGGTAGCAACGTAGATTCTGGTTACCATGGAGAGGGTAGGAACGTAGATTCTGGTTACCATGGAGAGGGTAGGAACATAGATCCTGGTTACCATGGTGAGGGTAGGAACATAGATCCTGGTTACCATGGTGAGGGTAGGAACGTAGATTCTGGTTACCATGGTGAGGGTAGGAACATAGATCCTGGTTACCATGGTGAGGGTAGGAACATAGATCCTGGTTACCATGGAGAGGGTAGGAACGTAGATTCTGGTTACCATGGAGAGGGTAGGAACATAGATCCTGGTTACCATGGTGAGGGTAGGAACATCGATCCTGGTTACCATGGTGAGGGTAGAAACATAGATCCTGGTTACCATGGTGAGGGTAGGAACATAGATCCTGGTTACCATGGAGAGGGTAGGAACGTAGATTCTGGTTACCATGGAGAGGGTAGGAACATAGATCCTGGTTACCATGGTGAGGGTAGGAACATCGATCCTGGTTACCATGGTGAGGGTAGAAACATAGATCCTGGTTACCATGGTGAGGGTAGGAACATAGATCCTGGTTACCATGGTGAGGGTAGGAACATAGATCCTGGTTACCATGGAGAGGGTAGGAACGTAGATTCTGGTTACCATGGAGAGGGTAGGAACATAGATCCTGGTTACCATGGTGAGGGTAGGAACGTAGATCCTGGTTACCATGGTGAGGGTAGGAACGTCTCTGAAGCTCTTTCTTTATTGTGTACAGTCTCTTGGTGCTGGGTTCAGTCTGGAACCCTCCATGCTTGGTGAGGAGGGGTTGTCTCTCCTCCTCTGATCATCGTATGATCTCTGCAGGGTATCTGATGACTGGGAGGGCGGGGCTACATACATACATACATACTGTACATACACACACGCACACACACACACATACATACAGTATTTATGGTGCGCCCTCTGGTGGTAAACCGTGTTTACTGAAACAGATCCAACATTTAATTTTTTAAACATAATTTAAAAAATATTTTTGTAAATTCTCATCAGCATTTTTTTAAAAAATAACGATCTTTTTTTAAAATAAAACCATGTAATTTTTTTTTATTTAATTAAAAAAAGAAAAAAAATTCTCCGTGGCCCCGCCCTCTGGAGTATTTATTTCCGGGGCAGGGTTCCATGCAGTAGCATCAAGATGGCCGCCGGGCAGGGTGAGTGTTCCTGTAGTGTGTGTGTGAGTGTGTGTAGTGAGGGTGAGGTACAGCAGGGTGACAGGGTGTGTCTGATGGAGGGGTGAGGTAGTTTTACCTGTAGAGGGAGGAGGGAGGGAGGGTGAGGAGGAGCAGCGGCCTGCAGATCACTCCGCAGACAGACGAGGATCTATTTATAGAAGCAACGCGCTGCTTCACACGCTGCCTTATGTAGACACGATCACTTTACACACACACACCATTCCTGTGCGTGCGCGTGTGAGTGTGTGAGACAGTGTGTGTCTGTGGTATTAAGTGTCTTTCAGTGTGTGTTGCTGTTTTTTTTAATAACGTGTGTGAACCCCATCTGAATGTGTGTGTGTTTGACTGTTAGTTTTTTGATGAGTGCGTTTTTGTTTTGTTTTAATAGTGTGTGTGTGTGTGTGTGTGTGTGTGTGTGTGTGTGTGTGTGTGTGTGTGTGTGTGTGTGTGTGTGTGAGAGAGAGAGAGGGAGAACCCCTATGTGTGTGTGCGTGCGCCTCTGAATATGACAAAGAATGGAAGTGAAAGTGGGTATAAATGCAGCTCTGTGATTGGTGAAGGACAGAGTTCTTACTTCCTGGTTTAAAGAGGAGCAGAGCCAATGAGAGACGAGATTCAGTTTTACTGTTAAACTCAGAGGTGTCCAAGTCTGGTCGTAGAGGGCCGGTGTCCGACTTGGTTCTGGAGCCTCACCATGGTAACCAGGATCTACGTTCCTACCCTCACCATGGTAACCAGGATCTACGTTTCTACCCTCACCTTGGTAACCAGGATCTACGTTCCTACCCTCACCATGGTAACCAGAATCTACGTTCCTACCCTCACCAGGGTAACCAGGATCTACGTTCCTACCCTCACCATAGTAACCAGGATCTAGTTCCTACCCTCACCATGGTAACCAGGATCTACGTTCCTACCCTCACCATGGTAACCAGGATCTACGTTCCTACCCTCACCATGGTAACCAGGATCTACGTTCCTACCCTCACCATGGTAACCAGGATCTAGTTCCTACCCTCACCATGGTAACCAGGATCTACGTTCCTACCCTCACCATGGTAACCAGGATCTACGTTCCTACCCTCACCATGGTAACCAGGATCTACGTTCCTACCCTCACCATGGTAACCAGGATCTACGTTCCTACCCTCACCATGGTAACCAGGATCTACGTTCCTACCCTCACCATGGTAACCAGGATCTAGTTCCTACCCTCACCATGGTAACCAGGATCTACGTTCCTACCCTCACCATGGTAACCAGGATCTACGTTCCTACCCTCACCATGGTAACCAGGATCTACGTTCCTACCCTCACCATGGTAACCAGGATCTACGTTTCTACCCTCACCATGGTAACCAGGATCTATGTTCCTACCCTCACCATGGTAACCAGGATCTACGTTCCTACCCTCACCATGGTAACCAGGATCTACGTTCCTACCCTCACCAGGGTAACCAGGATCTACGTTCCTACCCTCACCATAGTAACCAGGATCTAGTTCCTACCCTCACCATGGTAACCAGGATCTACGTTCCTACCCTCACCATGGTAACCAGGATCTAGTTCCTACCCTCACCATGGTAACCAGGATCTACGTTCCTACCCTCACCATGGTAACCAGGATCTACGTTCCTACCCTCACCATGGTAACCAGGATCTACGTTCCTACCCTCACCATGGTAACCAGGATCTAGTTCCTACCCTCACTATGGTAACCAGGATCTACGTTCCTACCATCACCATGGTAACCAGGATCTACGTTCCTACCCTCACCATGGTAACCAGGATCTACGTTCCTACCCTCACCATGGTAACCAGGATCTACGTTCCTACCCTCACCATGGTAACCAGGATCTACGTTCCTACCCTCACCATGGTAACCAGGATCTACATTCCTACCCTCACCATGGTAACCAGGATCTACGTTCCTACCCTCACCATGGTAACCAGTGTAGGTGGTGACCAAAAGAATGAGACCACAGATACAAGCATCTAAATTGATCTTTTTCTGCAGGGTGGGCGGGGTTTCTCTCAGAGATAGAAGGAGGAGCTTATAGTAGATCCATTGCTCCTCCTGATTGGGTGGTTCAGGCATCTGGTTAGGATGCCTCCCTCTCTGGTGAGGTGTTCCGTCCCACCAGGAGGAGACCCAGAGTCAGACCCTGGACCTGCTGGAGAGACTATGTCTCCCAGCTGGACAGGGAACACCTCAGGATCCTCCTGGGTGAGATGGAGGATGCAGCCGAGGTGACAGAAGCCTGGGTTACCCGTCTGAGGACGTAGTCCCCTGGCGACCCGGCCCCGGATGAGAGGAAGACGACGAAACCTTTACCTTCTATCAGACCTCCTTTTTCTTCTCCTGCCAACGGGGTATAAACCCTGTAAACCCTGATTCGGTTTGAACCTGGTTTAAGTGCCCCCTTCTCCTCTCCACAGTGCTGGACCTGCTCTACTGGCGCGACCTGAAGAAAACGGGCGTGGTTTTCGGCGCCAGCCTCCTGCTCCTGCTGTCGCTGAGCGTCTGCAGCATCGTCAGCGTCTGTTCCTACATCGGTCTCGCCCTGCTCTCTGTCACCATCTGCTTCCGCATCTACAAGGGAATCCTTCAGGCCATCCAGAAGTCTGACGAGGGGCACCCCTTCAAGTAGGTGTTGCCGTGGAGACGGACCGTTTACGATCTGTACTGAATGTCTGATTTAAACGGAGCCGTCCAATCAGAAGCTTCTCCTGTTGACTCGTTTACGTTGCCATGGCAACCACATGGTACGATCTGAAACGAGTTTACACGTTACGACTCATCGTTAACCCCTTACTGGGGGCATCCATGTGCCCGGTAGTGCCAAGCAGTCCGAGAGAGAGAGCTCCAAAACAGCTGCTAGGTGGTGCTGAGTTGAGGTCGAGCTGGATCAGCCTCACCCAACTCAGCTGTACCACTCACTGATTGGACGTCACGTAAAGGTTTGTCTCCACTGGGGCGGTATATGGGTTACCGTGGCAACGGGAGGAGACCCAGAGGCAGACCCCGGCCCCGCTGGAGAGAATATGTCTCCCAGCTGGACAGGGAACACCTCAGGATCCTCCTGGGTGAGATGGAGGATGCAGCCGGGGGGAGAAAAGCCTGGGTTACTCGTCTGAGGCTGTTACCCCTGGCAACCTGCCCCTGAATATGAATGGAAACAGAGTTGTGGGACGTCGATGCTGAGAGGTCAGACTGTTTCCGTGTGTTGATGCAGAGCGGGAAAGGCAGAAACAGGTCGGAAACATTTACATAGCTCGAATTCGCAACCATCAAAACTGCAGGCTTTGGACGCTGAAATCTAGCCTTGCTGGCGCTACTGAGTGGTTCTGCTTCAGCAACTAGGTCATGGATTGCAGGTATTACGATTGCAGCGATTAGAAAACGTCTTATCCAATCAGAGAACAGAGATGACGGCATAATGTGAAAACAAGCATCTGTCCGCCATGTTTGTAGTTCTTCAGCTTAAAATATGACGATCTACTTTAGTTTTATGTTCGGATGCTTTAAATACGTCGCGTCCGTTCGCCAACAGAAAGAAACGACCCGCCCACCTCGGAGTAATGTCAGACTGTTTCCATGGAGACAAAGACACACTGATTAATCGGAATATAAGCGTTAACGTTTTGGTTCCTCTTGTGGTGAGAAAGTAAAATGCAGCTGTTTTTTTTTTTTTTTTTTTCCGTCCCTGCAGGCAGTACCTGGACCAGGAGGTGGCGCTGCCTGAGGACTTGGTCCACCGGTACAGCGATGTGGTTCTGGAACGAGTCAACAAGGCCATCGGGGAGCTGCGGCGCCTCTTCCTGGTTGAAGATCTGGTGGACTCCATTAAGGTGGGCGGGACTAGAACACAGTGGGTGCGGCTAATGGGCGGGACTTATCAAAGCTTCTCATTATTGGTGAAAATTCATCAGAGTGGGTGTGGCTTTTAAAAAGAGGCGTCTGTCTCTTTAAGGCATCACAAGGGTTTTCTTAACAAATATGGCGGCTAATTTCATTAAACACGGCGACTTTTATTCAGATTTTTTTCAGATTGATGTTGTTATTTTAAAACACGAATGGACGAAAGTCGGAAAATACGAAGAATTTTACAAACAATGTTATGTTTTTATTGACGGATCACTTTTTGGCAGGAAGTTAAACACAGATGGGCTGCCAAAAAAAGGACTTCAAATGATTTGTTTGGTGTTTTTTTTTCCCCAAATTTGCATAAAAATGATGATGCAATCATTTAAGAAAAAATCAAAGAATTAAAAATATAGATTTTTCTAATGACCACCAGGTGGCGCTCGAGTGTAGCCCGGTGGCATAAGCAAGGAGAACAAAACGGGACAAATCCGCCATCTTAACACGTCTACCTTCCACCACTTCCTGTTCTAGACTTACCAAAATAAAAGATCTGGATTTAAAACTCAAACATTTCCTCTTTTATTGGAACATATTTTAATTTTTTGGAGCTAGAGTTGTAATTCTATGCCCAACCTGATGGGTACCCGAAAGTCGGGCCAGGCTCGGGCATGAGTGGTCATGTGAGATGTTTTAATTAGATTAAAAAAAACGTGTTAAAACATGTTTAACCCTATAAAGCCCACCCAAAGAAATAAATGTCAGAAAATTCTAGTTTTTTGGAAAAATAATTAAATAATAATAATAAAAATAATAAACTAATAATTCATTAATAATTATTAATGAATTAATTAATAATAAAAAATTGCATATCAAATATGATACGAGGGCTTTATAGGGTTAAATGAGTCTGTCATGATTCCCACGCCAGCCACCAGAGGGAGCTCTGGACCTTCATCCCTCTCCTGGTTGGCATCAGGCTTGAATCATGGAGAGGTAGGATGGTCCAGAGCTCCCTCTGGTGGCAGCCAAGGAAATCATGCCACTCTCATTCTTGGTAACATCTGTGTGCCAGGTGCACATTTGAATAATGTCGGGCACATCTGGCTTCTCTCGACCCGGAGGAGGAACGGCTCTACGCCTGGGTCCTCCCAGATGGCAGAGCTCCTCTCAGATGGCAGAGCTCCTCCCGGATGGCAGAGCTCCTCCCGGATGGCAGAGCTCCTCCCAGATGGCAGAGCTCCTCCCTCTCTCTGTGGGCGTGTTATTTTTAAAAGTCTCTTTGTTTTTTTTTTTTTTTCTCCAGTTCGCCATGGCGATGTGGGTCCTCACCTACGTTGGCGCTCTGTTTAACGGACTGACGCTTCTGATCCTCGGTAAGCTCCTCCCACACCGGGCCTAACACTGGCTAGCCTAGCCTAGTGTTAGCCTAGCCTAGTGTTAGCCTAGCCTAGTGTTAGCCTAGCCTGGCTTAGCGTTAGCCTAGCCTGGCTTAGCGTTAGCCTAGCCTGGCTTAGCGTTAGCCTAGCCTGGCTTAGCGTTAGCCTAGCCTGGCTTAGCGTTAGCCTAGCCTGGCTTAGCGTTAGCCTAGCCTGGCTTAGCGTTAGCCTAGCCTGGCCTAGCGTTAGCCTAGCCGAGTGTTAGCCTAGTGTTAGCCTGGCCTGGCTTAGCGTTAGCCTGGCCTGGCTTAGCGTTAGCCTGGCCTGGCCTAGCGTTAGCCTAGCCGAGTGTTAGCCTAGTGTTAGCCTGGCCTGGCTTAGCGTTAGCCTAGCCTGGCTTAGCGTTAGCCTAGCCTGGCCTAGCGTTAGCCTAGCCGAGTGTTAGCCTAGTGTTAGCCTGGCCTGGCTTAGCGTTAGCCTAGCCTGGCTTAGCGTTAGCCTAGCCTGGCCTAGCGTTAGCCTAGCCGAGTGTTAGCCTAGTGTTAGCCTGGCCTGGCTTAGCGTTAGCCTGGCCTGGCTTAGCGTTAGCCTAGCCTGGCTTAGCGTTAGCCTAGCCTGGCCTAGCGTTAGCCTAGCGTTAGCCTAGCCTGGCCTAGCGTTAGCCTAGCCTGGCCTAGCGTTAGCCTAGCCTAGTGTTAGCCTAGCCTAGCCTATCGTTAGCCTAGCTTAGTGTTAGCCTAGCCTGGCCTAGTGTTAGCCTAGCCTAGTGTTAGCCTGGCCTTGTGTTAGCCTAGCCTAGTGTTAGCCTAGCCTTGTGTTAGCCTATGCTAACCAGTTAACTCACCCCTCCCTCGCAGGTCTCCTTGGCACGTTCAGCTGTCCAATCATCTACGAGAAGCACCAGGTAGGAGGCGGGTTTTAAACACCATGCTTTGTCACCGTGGCGACGCTTGTCTCTGACTCTCTCTCTTTCTCTCCAGACGCAGATCGACCAGTATGTGGCGCTGATCCAGAACCAGATCAACGATGTCCTGGCAAAGTAAGGTTACCATGTAGGTACAGGTTACCATGCCAACCGTGTGGGTACTGATGGTGTCGTTCTGCAGGGTCCAGGCTAAAGTTCCCGGGCTGAAACGCAAAGTAAGGCAAGAATAACCACGACGACGGGCAGCGGAGGCGGGGCTTATCCGGATTTTTTTTTTGTGAGAATTTTTTTTTTTTTTTTTTTGAAGTATCTCGTGTTTTTTTCTTTTCTTTCTTCGAACTCGTCGCCACGGCGACCGACTCGCATCCATCGCTACCGTAGCTAGCATCACACGTCTCATCATGTCGTCACGGCAACGGTTTATTTAGAGGAAAAAAAAAATTTAAATGTGAATGAAAATAAACTTTTAATCCCGTGTTTGTGGAATGCAACGTGATGTAAAAAAACGTAAACCAATAAAAACTTCTGGAACAAACTGAAGCTCCGCCTCCTCGTTTTTATTACATGGAGTGAATGGTGAGGGGTTACCACGGTGACCACACAGCCAGAAGGTCAGGGTCCAAGTCTCAGGTGGAGGAAGACTTCAAACACTGGTCTTTCTGTGTGTAGTTTACATGTTCTACATGTGTGTGTGTGGGTTTTCTTCTGTGTGTAGTTTACATGTTCTACATGTGTGTGTGTGGGTTTTCTTTCTGTGTGTAGTTTACATGTTCTACATGTGTGTGTGTGGGTTTTCTTCTGTGTGTAGTTTACATGTTCTACATGTGTGTGTGGGTTTTCTTCTGTGTGTAGTTTGCATGTTCTACGTGTGTGTGTGGGTTTTCTTTCTGTGTGTAGTTTACATGTTCTACATGTGTGTGTGTGGGTTTTCTTCTGTGTGTAGTTTGCATGTTCTACATGTGTGTGTAGGTTTTCTTCTGTGTGTAGTTTGCATGTTCTACATGTGTGTGTGTGGGTTTTCTTCTGTGTGTAGTTTACATGTTCTACATGTGTGTGTGTGGGTTTTCTTCTGTGTGTAGTTTGCATGTTCTACGTGTGTGTGTGGGTTTTC
>CACRXE010000082.1:232500-237500 GCA_902685375.1 Neostethus bicornis
CCCCCTCCTCCTGGTGTTCCTCCCTCCTGGTGTCCCCCCCTCCTCCTGGTGTCCCCTCCTCCTCCTGTCCCCCCCCTCTCCTGTCCCCCCCCTCCTCGTGTCCCCCTCCTCCTGGTGTCCCCCTCCTCCTCATGTTCCCCCCCTCCTGGTGTTCCTCCCTCCTGGTGTACCCCCCCTCTCCCGTCCCCCCCCCCCCTCCTGGTGTTCTTTCCCCTCCTCCTGTCCCCCCTCTCTCCCGTTCCCCCCCTCCTGGTGTTCCTCCCTCCTGGTGTCCCCCCCCTCTCCCGTCCCCCCCCCCCCTCCTGGTGTTCTTTCCCCTCCTCCTGTTCCCCCCCTCCTGGTGTCCCCCTCCTGGTATCCCCCCCCTCTCCCGTTCCCCCCCCTCCTGGTGTTCCTCATGACTACCCGCTCGTTCCTAGTGTCTCACCTGTGTCTCTTTGTCCCCTCTGTATTTACCTACTCGTCTGTTTTCGGAGTGTTCGTGATCTTTCGACCCTCATCGGATACTTTCGTGTTTTTTCGTGAAAAGTTCGGAATTTAAAGAAACTTTAAAGAAATTTAATGTTAAAAATGTGCAAAAATGACTGAAAATTTAATTTAATTGTTTGTAAAATTTAGTAAAAATTTGCAAATATTTTGGAGAAAAAAGTTAAAGTTTTGCAAAAATTTTATAAAAATTTGTCAAATTTTGTAAAATTTTTCAAACATTTTAGAAAAGTTTTTAAAAATTTATTATTTGTTAAATTTAGCAAAATTTAGCTGAAATTTGAGGGAATTTAGTAAAATTTCTGAAAATTTTACAATTTATAAAATCTGGAAAAAAAATGTCGTAAAAATCTGTTCAAATTTTGCCAAAATTTATGCAAAAATTTTATAAAAAATTTGTAAACATTTTCCAAAAATTTCTGAAAATGTTATAATTTCTAAAAATTAAAAATTGCACTAAATGTATTAATTTTTTTTTATGTTTAAATTATTTATTAATAAAATAAAACGTAATTAAATCAATTAAAATACAAACAAAATTATTTTAAATGAAGACAAAATTTTTTAATTTAGAAAAAAAACCAGAAAATAATAAAAAAAATTGAATAATTAAAAAAAAAATGATAAATATACATCATTTTTTTTAAAGTTACAAAAAAAGACAATTTTTTTTTGTTTTTAATTGAATAGTTTTCTTTTTTTTTTTTAATGGAATAATTTTTTTTTCTTTTTTCATCATAAATATTTTTTTTATATAGAATTTTTTTTTTTAAAGGAATTTTTTTTCTTTTTCATCATAAATATTTTTTTTAAAAAGAAATATTTTTTTTTTTTTAAATGGATTTTTTTTTTTTTTACCCTAAATATTTTTTAAATAATTTTCTTTTTTTTTTTTTTTTATGGAATATTTTTCTTTTTCATCATGAATATTTTTTTTAAATAGAAATTTTTTTTTTTAAAGGGATTTTTTTTTTTTAAAGGGATTTTTTTTTCTTTTTTTACCATAAATATTTTTTTATATATAAATATATTTTTTTAAATAAAATATATTTTTTTTTTACCATAAATATTTTTTTTAAAAATATATATATTTTTTTACCATAAATATTTTTTTTAAAAATATATATTTTTTTTACCATAAATATTTAAAAAAAAAATTTTTTTTTTTTTTTTACCGTGGTCTGACGGTCCGTAGAGGGCAGCGCTGAGGGCACCGTGGACCAGTCCAACGAGTCTCGACCCGCCGGTCCGAACTTAGTCCAGCTGCTTTCGAGCAGGTTCCTCATCGTCGCTGTGCCACGGGGAGGGTGGCATGATCCCTCTTAAATACCCCCACGGAGGGGAGGGGCATGTAGAAACTAGGGCATGAGGGAGGGGGCACGAGGGGATGAGGGATGCTGGTCCTGATGCTGGCCTGAGGGAGGGGGCACGAGGGGATGAGGGATGCTGTCGCCGTGACGACCAATCATCCAAACTGTGTCAGACTGGGCATGATGGTTAGGTGTAAACACGGTGGCACGGCGGGCACCATGGTGACCACACAGCTAGAAGGTCAGGGTCCAAGTACCAGGTGGTGGCAAGGCATGCGCAGACTTCCCACAGCCATGCCACAGCCATGCCACAGCCATGCCACAGCCTTCCCACAGCCTTGCCACAGCCATGCCACAGCCATGCCACAGCCTTCCTACAGCCTTGCCACAGCCATGCCACAGCCATGCCACAGCCATGCCACAGCCATGCCACAGCCTTCCCACAGCCATGACACAGCCTTCCTACAGCCTTGCCACAGCCATGCCACAGCCGTGGTGAGGAGGTTCCTCTCCAGCAGATGTTTGAACATCAGTCAGAAGGATTTAAACCGTTAAATCTTCTGGATTCAAACCAGCAACCTTTAAGCTGCTCATCTTCTTTCTAATCTCACTTCCAGTAAAATCAGGATTAAAAAGAAAATAAAAGAATCTGATTGGTTCTTCCAGAGAGGAGGATCAGATGATCTGATTGGTTCTTCCAGGGAGGAGGATCAGACAATCTGATTGGTTCTTCCAGGCAGGAGGATCAGATGATCTGATGGGTTCTTCCAGAGAGGAGGATCAGATGATCTGATTGGTTCTTCCAGAGAGGAGGATCAGACGATCTGATTGGTTCTTCCAGAGAGGAGGATCAGACGATCTGATTGGTTCTTCCAGGGAGGAGGATCAGACGATCTGATTGGTTCTTCCAGAGAGGATGAGAACACGATCTGATTGGTTCTTCCAGGGAGGAGGATCAGACGATCTGATTGGTTCTTCCAGGGAGGAGGATCAGACGATCTGATTGGTTCTTCCAGGGAGGAGGATCAGATGATCTGATTGGTTCTTCCAGGGAGGAGGATCAGACGATCTGATTGGTTCTTCCAGGCAGGAGGATCAGATGATCTGATTGGTTCTTCCAGGGAGGAGGATCAGATGATCTGATTGGTTCTTCCAGGCAGGAGGATCAGATGATCTGATTGGTTCTTCCAGAGAGGAGGATCAGATGATCTGATTGGTTCTTCCAGGGAGGAGGATCAGACAATCTGATTGGTTCTTCCAGGCAGGAGGATCAGATGATCTGATGGGTTCTTCCAGAGAGGAGGATCAGATGATCTGATTGGTTCTTCCAGGGAGGAGGATCAGATGATCTGATTGGTTCTTCCAGGGAGGAGGATCAGACGATCTGATTGGTTCTTCCAGGCCGGAGGATCAGATGATCTGATTGGTTCTTCCAGGGAGGAGGATCAGATGATCTGATGGGTTCTTCCAGAGAGGAGGATCAGACGATCTGATTGGTTCTTCCAGAGAGGAGGATCAGATGATCTGATTGGTTCTTCCAGGGAGGAGGATCAGACGATCTGATTGGTTCTTCCAGAGAGGAGGATCAGATGATCTGATTGGTTCTTCCAGGGAGGAGGATCAGACGATCTGATTGGTTCTTCCAGGGAGGAGGATCAGATGATCTGATGGGTTCTTCCAGAGAGGAGGATCAGACGATCTGATTGGTTCTTCCAGGGAGGAGGATCAGAATCACTAGTCCAGGGGTGCCCAAACTTTTTCGTCCCAAGATCTACTTTTCAACCAGTAAACCTCTTACCAGTCCCACGACGACGTGTGATGACATCATGTGATGACGTCACGTGATGACGTCACGTGATGACGTCATACATGACGTCACCAACCCGGAAGTATGCGTCTCCTCCTTTATTAGCCTTCAGATTTGCAGCTCGGCCCGTCGTCCCTATCTTCATATAGGCCAATAGCTCTTACATCTGTCCTCTGTAAAGTGATGGAGAGGATGGTCACAAGGAGGCTTGAGTTCTTTCTTGAGACTAGTGATTTCTTTGTGAATTACCAAAATGGTTTTCGAAAAGGTAGAAGTACGATGGACTCAGCAGCAGTATTAGATAGAGATGTCAAAAGGGCTATGGTAAATAAACAAGCAGTTTTAGCAGTGTTTCTAGACATTGAAAGGGCTTACGATAGTCTATGGAGGGAGGGATTGCTCTTCAAATTGCATGATGCAGGTGTTCATGGAAGGATGTTCTGTTGGATAAAGAGTTTTTTGTGTGGAAGAACAATTCAGGTAAGGGTAGGTAATACAGTGTCTGAAATTGCAGGAATAGAAAACGGTACTCCCCAAGGAGCTGTAATCAGCCCGCTGTTATTTAATATTATGATTAATGATATCTTTCAGTGTGTTGATACTAGATTTGGCAAGTCATTGTTTGCTGATGATGGAGCAATCTGGAGGAGTGGAAAAAACATTTCGTTTTTATTCACGGAAACACAAAAGGCACTCAACAAAGTTATTCAGTGGGGAACTAAATGGGGATTTAAGTTGTCAAGTGAGAAGAGCAAAGTTATGATATTTGGATTGAAAAAGAAGATACCCTCTGTTTCTCTCAGTATTTATAATTCACCCATTGAGAGGGTAAAGGTTTTTAAATTTTTGGGGCTTTGGTTTGATGAGAGATTGATTTGGAAAATCCATGTTGATAATATCATCAAAAAGTGTGAGAAAGTGACCAATATCATGAGAAGTCTCTGTGGTAGTGACTGGGGAGCGGAGAGGTATACTCTCCAATTAATATACAGAGCAATGATTAGATCCATTTTTGACTATGGTTGTGTGGTGTTTGGAGCTGCATCTTCTTCAGTGTTGAAAAAACTAGATATTGTACAATCAAAGGCCCTGAGGATCTGCTGTGGTGCCTTTCGGACAACGTCGATTCCTGCCTTACTGGTTGAAATGGGCGAGTTTCCTCTGAAACTTAGACGGAACAAACTGGGGGTCCATTTTTGGGCTAGAGTGGCGGGGTCGCATGGCCATTTGGCGTCTAAGTGTCTCCTGGACGACTGTTGGGAGTTTGCGAAAAGGCCAGAAAAAGCATGTTTTTTCACCCATAGTGTGAAGGTGGCACAGACTATGGGGTTGCGGAAAGACTCGGTGGTGGGCCTGGTATGGCCCCCTATGCCCTTCTGGAGCCTACCTGAGCCAGA
>CACRXE010000082.1:258579-266079 GCA_902685375.1 Neostethus bicornis
CTCCTTCTGGTCGAGCTCCATCCCTCTGGTCCCCTCGACGTCCAGCCGGGGTCTCCTTCCGGCCGAGCTCCATCCCTCTGGTCCCCTCGACGTCCAGCTGGGGTCTCCTTCTGGTCGAGCTCCATCCCTCTGGTCCCCTCGACGTCCAGCCGGGGTCTCCTTCGAATCCCACTGAGCCCATGTCTTAGTGTCCTATGAGAAGCCACCTAACCCCCGTTTCTCCCACCATTGGCGCCATCCTGGCACCTTCCACCTTGACAGTAAGATGGTATTCTTACCTGCTGGGCCGTCATGTTCTCCGCCTGGCTCAAGATGGCGCACAGCAGCGCCTGCACGTACAGGTTGAAGCTCATCGCAGACTGGCGGTAAAGATTGGCCGCTCCGCCAACGCCCGACACCTTCATCAGGAGGTACTTCAAACCGGGACGCGTGTCGAAGTCCCGCGCCGTCCTGTGAACATGGCGTTTTAAAGAGGGCGTGTCTTAATGCTTCAAACACACAGTTAAGCCCCGCCCCCCTGAATGCATGCATGACACGCTGTAAAGTCTTATTACAGGTTGTAAAAAAAGAACAAAGTCCACGATTGGTGGGTTTAAATAAAAACTTAAATAAACATGTTACTTCCTGTTTGGGACTGAGCATGAGCAGAAGACCTGTACTGAAATCACTTCCTGTTTACATTAGAATGTGGGCGTGGCTGAACAGGAAATCCAAGGCCACAAAAAACTTAAATAGAGGACGAAAAAAAATGAATAAATAAAAATAAAAATACTTTAGGAATATATTTTTTTTTAGTAGATTAAGCCCCTCCCCCTTGAGCTAAGCCCCTCCCTCTTTGAGATGAGTCATCTCATTTTCAAAGGGATTGTCTTAGGATGGGATAAAACCCACACATACACGTGTAGAACATGCAAACTCCACACAGAATGGCCAATGATCCAAGCCTCGTCTCCACCCAGGAGTCAAACCTACAACCTTCTTGCTGTGAGGCCACCGTGGTACCCATTGTGCCACCGTGATGCCACGTGATGTGACACGAAAGTTCAAACTCGGCCTCGAGGGAGCTTCCAGCGGCTAGCTGGCTAGCTCCCAACGGCTAGCTCCCAACGGCTAGCTCCTAGCGGCTAGCTCCCAACGGCTAGCTCCCAACTGCTAGCTCCCAACGGCTAGCTCCTAGCGGCTAGCTCCTAACGGCTAGCTCCTAGCGGCTAGCTCCTAGCGGCTAGCTGGCTAGCTCCTAACGGCTAGCTCCCAACGGCTAGCTCCTAGCGGCTAGCTCCTAACGGCTAGCTCCTAACGGCTAGCTCCTAACGGCTAGCTCCTAACGGCTAGCTCCTAGCGGCTAGCTCCCAACGGCTAGCTCCTAGCGGCTAGCTGGCTAGCTCCTAACGGCTAGCTCCCAACGGCTAGCTCCTAGCGGCTAGCTGGCTAGCTCCTAACGGCTAGCTCCCAACGGCTAGCTCCTAGCGGCTAGCTGGCTAGCTCCTAGCGGCTAGCTCCTAACGGCTAGCTCCCAGCGGCTAGCTGGCTAGCTCCCAACGGCTAGCTCCCAACGGCTAGCTCCTAGCGGCTAGCTCCCAACGGCTAGCTCCCAACTGCTAGCTCCCAACGGCTAGCTCCTAGCGGCTAGCTCCTAACGGCTAGCTCCTAGCGGCTAGCTCCTAGCGGCTAGCTGGCTAGCTCCTAACGGCTAGCTCCCAACGGCTAGCTCCTAGCGGCTAGCTCCTAACGGCTAGCTCCTAACGGCTAGCTCCTAACGGCTAGCTCCTAACGGCTAGCTCCTAGCGGCTAGCTCCCAACGGCTAGCTCCTAGCGGCTAGCTGGCTAGCTCCTAACGGCTAGCTCCCAACGGCTAGCTCCTAGCGGCTAGCTCCCAACGGCTAGCTCCTAGCGGCTAGCTCCTAGCGGCTAGCTGGCTAGCTCCTAACGGCTAGTTCCCAACAGCTAGCTCCCAACTGCTAGCTCCTAGCGGCTAGCTCCTAACGGCTAGCTCCTAGCGGCTAGCTCCCAACGGCTAGCTCCTAGCGGCTAGCTCCCAACGGCTAGCTCCTAGCGGCTAGCTCCTAGCGGCTAGCTGGCTAGCTCCTAACGGCTAGCTCCTAACGGCTAGCTCCTAGCGGCTAGCTGGCTAGCTCCTAACGGCTAGCTCCTAGCGGCTAGCTCCTAGCGGCTAGCTCCCAACGGCTAGCTCCTAGCGGCTAGCTGGCTAGCTCCTAACGGCTAGCTCCCAACGGCTAGCTCCTAGCGGCTAGCTCCTAGTGGCTAGCTCCCAACGGCTAGCTCCTAGCAGCTAGCTGGCTAGCTCCTAACGGCTAGCTCCCAACGGCTAGCTCCTAACGGCTAGCTCCTAGTGGCTAGCTCCTAGCGGCTAGCTCCTAGCGGCTAGCTCCTAACGGCTAGCTCCTAACGGCTAGCTCCTAGCGGCTAGCTCCTAGCGGCTAGCTCCTAACGGCTAGCTCCTAATGGCTAGCTGGCTAGCTCCTAGCGGCTAGCTCCTAATGGCTAGCTCCTAATGGCTAGCTGGCTAGCTCCTAGCGGCTAGCTCCTAATGGCTAGCTCCTAATGGCTAGCTGGCTAGCTCCTAGCGGCTAGCTCCTAATGGCTAGCTCCTAATGGCTAGCTGGCTAGCTCCTAGCGGCTAGCTCCTAACGGCTAGCTCCTAATGGCTAGCTGGCTAGCTCCTAGCGGCTAGCTCCTAGCGGCTAGCTCCTAATGGCTAGCTCCTAATGGCTAGCTCCTAACGGCTAGCTGGCTAGCTCCTAATGGCTAGCTCCTAATGGCTAGCTCCTAACGGCTAGCTGGCTAGCTCCTAGTGGCTAGCTCCTAACGGCTAGCTCCTAGCGGTTAGCTCCTAGCGGCTAGCTCCTAATGGCTAGCTCCTAACGGCTAGCTCCTAGCGGCTAGCTCCTAACGGCTAGCTGGCTAGCTCCTAGTGGCTAGCTGGCTAGCTCCTAACGGCTAGCTGGCTAGCTCCTAACGACTAGCTCCTAACGGCTAGCTGGCTAGCTCCTAACGGCTAGCTGGCTAGCTCCTAACGGCTAGCTGGCTAGCTTCTAACGGCTAGCTGGCTAGCTCCTAACGGCTAGCTGGCTAGCTTCTAACGGCTAGCTGGCTAGCTCCTAACGGCTAGCTGGCTAGCTCCTAACGGCTAGCTGGCTAGCTCCTAGCGGCTAGCTGGTTATGGAGTCATTCTGTTGACATGCTCGACCAGCTGCTGGCTCTTGGAGCCACATCCGTCGTGGCTGGAGACGGTAGGTCGTGTGAGGGCATGAGTCGGGCACCTGTACGAGTCCAGCAGCAGGTCCAGGATGATCGCCAGGTTCGTCATGGAGATGTAGCGTAGGAAGCCCGCGGTGGGCCGGGCGGGATCGGAGGTCACCGGGGTGACACGCTCGCTGGCGTCGGGCTGCTTGACGAACTCCTCCAGCAGGATGTCACAGAGGTTCTGGAGCAGGACCTGATGGGACAGCAGGCTCACCACGATGGTCCGGAACGGGATCCTATAAAAACACAGATATCAGAGAGGGGCGGAGCCTGTTTGATGTCTCTAATTAGCATAAAGTTCCTCTGACTCCGCCCCTTCTGGGCGATCTGACTCTGCCCCTCTTGAGCGATCTGACTCCGCCCCTCTTGAGGGATCTGGCTCCGCCCCTCTTGAGGGATCTGGCTCCACCCCTTCGGAGCGATCTGGCTCCGCCCCTCTTGAGCAATCTGACTCCGCCCCTCTTGAGGGATCTGGCTCCACCCCTTCGGAGCGATCTGACTCCGCCCCTCTTGAGGGATCTGGCTCCACCCCTTCGGAGCGATCTGACTCCGCCCCTCTTGAGGGATCTGGCTCCACCCCTTCGGAGCGATCTGGCTCCGCCCCTCTTGAGGTATCTGGCTCCGCCCCTTCCGAGCGATTGTTCCGAACTATTAAAAAAAAAAAACTCAAGAGAAACAGATAAAAATCTTTGCTAGCTTAGCTTTCAAACATTGTTACCACGGTAACCCACGTTCCGCTCAACGCAGACCCGACCGACTGCCATCCAGCAGGCACGCACACACACACACACACACACACTGAGATCTACCAGTCCACACACACAAACAGAAACGTCTTCCGAGCGCCTGCAGCACTTTGGGAGGGGGCGAGGCAACAACAGCAACAGGCGCTGCTCATTGAGAACAGACTTAACGACGTGTTTTCATCTCAGACTTTAAAAAACGACTTGGAACCAGTCCGTGGGCTACCGGTGGACCGCCACCCACAGGTTGGGCACCCTGTCATTTTGTCTGTAATCCTGCTCTCTGTGTTTCCTCCCCTTTTCCTCCCAGTGAAGGAGGTTCTACTGACTGATGCCCGTGTGTGGGAAACGACTGATTTGATTCGTTGTTAATTAAAGTGGTTTTAATGAGGATTGAAGTGTGATTGGTGGAGACGGTCTTACCCCAGCTTCCTGTTGAACAGCAGCAAAAAAAAAAAAAAACAGAAAAATTTATGACATGTTTTTATTAAATTAACATAAAACATGTTCAGACTGGCGTCCTCACCATGGTAACCAGGATCTACGTTCCTACCCTCACCATGGTAACCAGGATCTACGTTCCTACCCTCACCATGGTAACCAGGATCTACGTTCCTACCCTCACCATGGTAACCAGGATCTACGTTCCTACCCTCACCATGGTAACCAGGATCTACATTCCTACCCTCACCATGGTAACCAGGATCTACGTTCCTACTCTCACCATGGTAACCAGGATCTACGTTCCTACCCTCACCATGGTAACCAGGATCTACGTTCCTACCCTCACCATGGTAACCAGGATCTACGTTCCTACCCTCACCATGGTAACCAGGATCTACGTTCCTACCCTCACCATGGTAACCAGGATCTACGTTCCTACCCTCACCATGGTAACCAGGATCTACATTCCTACCCTCACCATGGTAACCAGGATCTACATTCCTACCCTCACCATGGTAACCAGGATCTACGTTCCTACCCTCACCATGGTAACCAGGATCTACATTCCTACCCTCACCATGGTAACCAGGATCTACATTCCTACCCTCACCATGGTAACCAGGATCTATGTTCCTACCCTCACCATGGTAACCAGGATCTACATTCTTACCCTCACCATGGTAACCAGGATCTACGTTCCTACCCTTACCATGGTAACCAGGATCTATGTTCCTACCCTCACCATGGTAACCAGGATCTACGTTCCTACCCTCACCATGGTAACCAGGATCTACGTTCCTACCCTCACCATGGTAACCAGGATCTATGTTCCTACCCTCACCATGGTAACCAGGATCTATGTTCCTACCCTCACCATGGTAACCAGGATCTATGTTCCTACCCTCACCATGGTAACCAGGATCTAAGTTCCTACTCTCACCATGGTAACCAGGGTCTATGTTCCTACCCTCACCATGGTAACCAGGATCTATGTTCCTACCCTCACCATGGTAACCAAGATCTATGTTCCTACCCTCACCATGGTAACCAGGACCTACCATCCTGCCCTCACCATGGTAACCAGGATCTATGTTCCTACCCTCACCATGGTAACCAGGATCTACGTTCCTACCCTCACCATGGTAACCAGGATCTACGTTCCTACCCTCACCATGGTAACCAGGATCTACATTCCTACCCTCACCATGGCAACCGGGATCTATTTTTCTACCCTCACAGGGAACACCTCAGGATCCTCCTGGGTGAGATGGAGGATGCAGCCAGGTTGAGAGAAGCCTTAGCTTCCCGTCTGAGGCCGTTGCCCCTGGCGACCCGGCCCCGGATAAACAGGAGACGATGGAACTGAACAGAATTTTCTGTGTTACTTAAACAGCGTTAATCTAACGGCGTACGCCCACATTTTATTCTCTCTGAGAGGCGTTCAGCGTTCCAGTGACCAACCTAACCTACTGACCTACTAAAACCGCTGCCACAGACGGACCACTCCGTACCCTCCTACCCTCTGCCCGTCTGGCTGTCTGACCCTCACTCACAGATGCTTCACTGGTAAACAAACCTTTATAAATCATATTTAATTAAATCACTTTTTTTTAAACTGACCTAATTTACAGGATTATATTTTTAAAAACGATGCCGTTAATGAAGTTTTTAATGATTCAAAGAAGAAAATTTTTTCTAGTAAAAATTATAATCGGTGCCTGCAGTTTTATTTCCATCCAGAGGTGGTGCTGTTTCACCGTTAGTTTTGAGTTCAACCTAATGTTTACATTAAGCAGAAATTTTTAAACATTGATCTAAATTAAAATATTATATTTTTAAAAGTTTTTAATAATTAAAAGAAGAATTTTGGATAAAAAAATACTGTAAAATTTGTAAACAATGTTGTTTTAAAAACAGAAACTCAGCTGTTTTTAACTTTAATTTTTGTTATGAATCCTTTTATTTTGGATTAAAAGCCGTTCTGTTCCATCATCTTTCGTTTATCCAGGGGCGGGGTCTTCGGGGGCGACACCCTCAGACAGGAAGCCCCGCCTTCTCTCCCCCTGGCTGCATCCTCCATCTCACCCAGGAGGATCCTGAGGTGTTCCCTGTCCAGCTGTGAGACATAGTCTCTCCAGCAGGTCTGGGGTCTGCCTCTTGGTCTCCTCCTGGTGGGAGGTACCCGCAACACCTCACCATGGGGGGAGGGATCCTCAGATGCTGAACCACCCTATCAGGAGGAGGAGCATCTCTACTCCAAGCTCCTCCCTCTACCTCTGAAAGACCCCGCCCACCCTGCAGAGGGAGATCATTTCAGCCGCTTTTATCCGTGATCTTGTCCTTAATAAGTTTCTTTATTGACAGTTTGTGTTTTTGAAGGTGAGACGAACCGCGTTGGCATTGTGTTCCCACCTGTTCTGAGCGTGCCCGGTAGCGGGTCGGCTGGGCGGGAGCTCGATGATCAGCACGCAGGACTGAGCGTGCTCAAAGCCGTCCTTGTTGTTTGGAGTCTTCGGGGAGCACTGGGTGTCCAACATGAAGACCTGCAGGAGGAAGAGGACATGATGGAGGGACGGACAGAGGGATGGAGGGACGGACAGACGGAGGGATGGATGGACGGAAGGAGGGACGGACGGATAGATGGAGGGACCAATGGAGGGACGGATAGAAGGCAAGGAGGTCGGATGGAGGGGTGGCATGAAGGAGGGATGTCCAGTCTGACCTGCTGCGCCATGGCTCTGATCCGCCAGTACTCGGCCTCAGCAGAGGGTGAGGGTGAGGGCGCTGCCACCTTCACCTCACAGGCGTCTCCGGAGAAACAGTCTGACCCGCTGTGGAAGCAGCTCAACAGGTTCTAAAGACCAACAGAAACCAAGACCATCAGAGTTCAGACCCGATCTGTTCCTACCCTCACCATGGTAACCAGGATCTACGTTCCTACCCTCACCATGGTAACCAGGATCTACGTTCCTACCCTCACCATGGTAACCAGGATCTACGTTCCTACCCTCACCATGGTAACCAGGATCTACGTTCCTACCCTCACCAT
>CACRXE010000082.1:276079-283579 GCA_902685375.1 Neostethus bicornis
CCCTCCTTACCTACCTACCACCCCTCTTTACCTACCTACCACCCCTCTCTACCTACCTACCACCCCTCCTTACCCACCTACCACCCCTCTGTACCTACCTACCACCCCTCCTTACCTACCTACCACCCCTCCTTACCTACCTACCACCCCTCTTTACCTACCTACCACCCCTCCTTACCTACCTACCACCCCTCTTTAACTACCTACCACCCCTCTTTACCTACCTACCACCCCTCCTTACCTATCTACCACCCCTCTTTACCTACCTACCACCCCTCTCTACCTACCTACCACCCCTCTTTACCTACCTACCACCCCTCTTTAACTACCTACCACCCCTCTTTACCCACCTACCACCCCTCTTTACCCACCTACCACCCCTCTCTACCTACCTACCACCCCTCCTTACCTACCTACCACCCCTCTTTAACTACCTACCACCCCTCCTTACCTACCTACCACCCCTCTTTAACTACCTACCACCCCTCCTTACCTACCTACCACCCCTCCTTACCTACCTACCACCCCTCTTTACCCACCTACCACCCCTCTTTACCTACCTACCACCCCTCTTTAACTACCTACCACCCCTCCTTACCTACCTACCACCCCTCTTTAACTACCTACCACCCCTCTTTACCCACCTACCACCCCTCCTTACCTACCTACCACCCCTCTTTACCCACCTACCACCCCTCTTTACCTACCTACCACCCCTCCTTACCCACCTACCACCCCTCTTTAACTACCTACCACCCCTCTTTAACTACCTACCACCCCTCCTTACCCACCTACCACCCCTCTTTACCCACCTACCACCCCTCTCTACCTACCTACCACCCCTCTGTACCCACCTACCACCCCTCTTTAACTACCTACCACCCCTCTTTAACTACCTACCACCCCTCTTTAACTACCTACCACCCCTCTTTACCCACCTACCACCCCTCCTTACCCACCTACCACCCCTCTGTACCTACCTACCACCCCTCTGTACCTACCTACCACCCCTCTTTAACTACCTACCACCCCTCTGTACCTACCTACCACCCCTCTTTACCCACCTACCACCCCTCCTTACCCACCTACCACCCCTCTGTACCTACCTACCACCCCTCTGTACCTACCTACCACCCCTCTTTAACTACCTACCACCCCTCTGTACCTACCTACCACCCCTCTTTACCTACCTACCACCCCTCCTTACCTACCTACCACCCCTCCTTACCTACCTACCACCCCTCTTTACCCACCTACCACCCCTCCTTACCTACCTACCACCCCTCTTTACCCACCTACCACCCCTCCTTACCTACCTACCACCCCTCTTTACCCACCTACCACCCCTCTTTAACTACCTACCACCCCTCTGTACCTACCTACCACCCCTCTTTACCCACCTACCACCCCTCTTTAACTACCTACCACCCCTCCTTACCTACCTACCACCCCTCCTTACCTACCTACCACCCCTCTTTACCCACCTACCACCCCTCCTTACCTACCTACCACCCCTCTGTACCCACCTACCACCCCTCCTTACCTACCTACCACCCCTCTGTACCTACCTACCACCCCTCTTTACCCACCTACCACCCCTCCTTACCTACCTACCACCCCTCTTTACCCACCTACCACCCCTCTGTACCCACCTACCACCCCTCCTTACCCACCTACCACCCCTCTTTACCTACCTACCACCCCTCTGTACCCACCTACCACCCCTCCTTACCCACCTACCACCCCTCCTTACCCACCTACCACCCCTCTGTACCTACCTACCACCCCTCTGTACCTACCTACCACCCCTCTGTACCTACCTACCACCCCTCTGTACCTACCTACCACCCCTCTGTACCTACCTACCACCCCTCTTTACCTACCTACCACCCCTCTGTACCTACCTACCACCCCTCTGTACCTACCTACCACCCCTCTTTACCTACCTACCACCCCTCTTTACCTACCTACCACCCCTCTTTACCTACCTACCACCCCTCTGTACCTACCTACCACCCCTCTTTAACTACCTACCACCCCTCTGTACCTACCTACCACCCCTCTTTACCTACCTACCACCCCTCTGTACCTACCTACCACCCCTCTTTACCCACCTACCACCCGTCCCTTACCCACTCCCTCCGTACCTGATGCAGGAGCACCCCACCCTGCTGATGGTCTCGGCGGGCTCTGCCACGCATGCCACCAGAAGCCTGAAGAGATCCTTCAGCATCAGGTTGATGAGCGACTCGTACCCGATGTCTGCAACGGAAACGGGTCAGAGTTCTGGTACACAGAGCGGGCAGAGGGCGAGGAGAGGGCACCTGAGTGGATGAAACTGTTGACGTGCTCCACCACCAACTCGCAGGAGAGCCCGATGGCGTGCTTGAAGTTGGCCGCCGCCACGTCCCAGTAGGAGTGGTCGCCGTGGCTACGCTGGAGCCACAGCGACATGACGGGCAGCAGCAGCTGGATGACGCAGTAGATGGCGAAGCCCGGACCTGGAGAGAGAGCCAGCCAATCAGGAGAGGAGACGCAGCCAATCAGGAGGGGAGACGCAGCCAATCAGGAGAGGAGAGCCAGCCAATCAGGAGAGGAGACGCAGCCAATCAGGAGAGGAGACGCAGTCAATCAGGAGAGGAGAGCCAGTCAATCAGGAGAGGAGACGCAGCCAATCAGGAGGGGAGACGCAGCCAATCAGGAGAGGAGAGCCAGCCAATCAGGAGAGGAGACGCAGCCAATCAGGAGAGGAGACGCAGTCAATCAGGAGAGGAGAGCCAGCCAATCAGGAGAGGAGACGCAGCCAATCAGGAGGGGAGACGCAGCCAATCAGGAGAGGAGACGCAGCCAATCAGGAGAGGAGACGCAGCCAATCAGGAGAGGAGAGCCAGCCAATCAGGAGAGGAGACGCAGCCAATCAGGAGAGGAGAGCCAGCCAATCAGGAGAGGAGACGCAGCCAATCAGGAGAGGAGACGCAGCCAATCAGGAGGGGAGACGCAGCCAATCAGGAGAGGAGACGCAGTCAATCAGGAGAGGAGACGCAGCCAATCAGGAGAGGAGACGCAGCCAATCAGGAGAGGAGACGCAGCCAATCAGGAGAGGAGACGCAGCCAATCAGGAGAGGAGATGGAAGTCAGAAGAAGACATGGGGAAAAGATGACACCTTGTGGGCGGAAGCGGAAGTGAACGGAGGGCAGTGAGGGCGTCATGTCGGGTCGTACGTAACAATTAAACGGTCGGTCAACAATAAAAATAAACTTTAATTAGTTTTACTAATTTTTGGCAACTTTTTAAAAAAATTTCACAATTTTTTGTCCTAAAGGTCTCAAAAATTTGAGACGTCAAAATTTTGGGACATTTTTGCAAATTTTTTGTGACTTCTTTTACAGTTTTTTTTTTTTTTACATTAAAGCAACTTTTTTTTATACTGCTTATTTTTGCGACTTTTTTGCCACTTTTTGACTTTTTTTTGTCAAAATATTGACTTTTTTGCAATTTTGTGACTTTTTTCAAAAAAAATTTTTTTTGTCAAAAATCACAAAAAAAAAGTATTTTCTTAAAAAAATTGCGAAAAAAGCTTTAAAAAGTAAAAAAAAAAAAGTTTTAAAAAAGTAAAAAAATAAGTTTCAAAAAAGTAAAAAAAAAGTTGAAAAAAAATTTAAAAAAAAAATTCCAAAAAATTCCCAAAAAAGTCAAAATAAGTTGCAGAAAAAGATAAAAAAAAATTGCAAAAAAGTTGTGAAAAAAGTAAAAAAAAAAAATCCCCAAAAGAAAAAAAAAAAAGTTGCAAAAACTTGCAAAAAAAGGAGAAAAAATATTCCAAAAAAGTTGAAAGAAGTCACGGAAAAAATTAGAAAAATTGCAAAAAAAATCACTTTTTTCTCAAAAAAATAGCAAAAAAGTTGAAAAAAGTCGTGAAAAAGTAAAAAAAAAAAAAAAAAAAGTCGCAAAAAAAGAAAAAAACTCCTAAAACTATTAAAAGAAGTCGCAGTAAAAGTTTGAAAAATTGCAAAAAGTGGCTTTTTTTGTCAAAAAATTGCAAGAAAAGTAGAAAAAAGTCATAAAAAAGTTGTAAAAGTGGCAAAAAATGTCTAGAAAGTTTGACAAAAACTCGCATTTTAAACGTTTTAAGATCGGAGGCGGCGTCGCTGGAACGATGTCGGGCATCGAAGCAGCGACCCGCGGGCGCCAACGCCCGGGTCTTCTGATGCAATGACGTCATCGAACCGTTGCCCCTCCGTTAGTACGGGCAGTGCCCAGGTCGCATCCTAACCTCCTGATTGGCTCACCTGGAACGCCCGCCACGTCTCTGAGCAGTGAGAAGAGCAGGTCCAGCGTGGGCGGCTGATGTTGGCGCGGGCAGTTCGACACGGCCGCCGTCAGCTGCTCCAACAGGACGATCCACACCTGGATCAGACCTGGCAGAGAAGGGCATCAGAACCCGGCGGTGCCACGGTAGAACCGTGGTACGGACGCTCACCCGTGTCATCATCGAACTCCTGCAGGACGCCGTCCACGCCATCTGCGCCATCCTCGCTGCTGACGGAGCGCAGGGTCGGAACCCGCGTGCCCAGGAACACCGGCTTATTGGGCATCTTGTAGATCTTAGCCAGCAGCTGTCAATCACAGAAGAGGGCGGAGTCAGAAGGAGGCGGGGCCAAAAGGAGGCGGAGTCAAAAGGAGGCGGGGCCAGAAGGAGGCGGGGCCAGAAGGAGGCGGGGTCCTATGAGGTGAGGGGGCGGAGCTACCTGAGAACATTTACGGAGGTAATCCAGAGCTGGCAGGCAGAGGTCGGTAGAGCTGCAGCCGGACGCCTGGGCACAGTCTCCGATCTCCTTGTAGTCCTGCTCACCTGGAACCAAGAACCAATCAGAGCCTGACCTCCATCTACCAGGAAGTACCCTCACCATGGTAACCAGGATCTACTGTATGTTCCTACCCTCACCATGGTAACCAGGATCTACTGTATGTTCCTACCCTCACCATGGTAACCAGGATCTACGTTCCTACCCTCACCATGGTAACCAGGATCTACGTTCCTACCCTCACCATGGTAACCAGGATCTATGTTCCTACCCTCACCATGGTAACCAGGATCTATGTTCCTACCCTCACCATGGTAACCAGGATCTACATTCCTACCCTCACCATGGTAACCAGGATCTACGTTCCTACCCTCACCATGGTAACCAGGATCTATGTTCCTACCCTCACCATGGTAACCAGGATCTACGTTCCTACCCTCACCATGGTAACAAGGATCTACGTTCCTACCCTCACCATGGTAACCAGGATCTACGTTCCTACCCTCACCATGGTAACCAGGATCTACGTTCCTACCCTCACCATGGTAACCAGGATCTACGTTCCTACCCTCACCATGGTAACCAGGATCTACGTTCCTACCCTCACCATGGTAACCAGGATCTATGTTCCTACCCTCACCATGGTAACCAGGATCTATGTTCCTACCCTCACCATGGTAACCAGGATCTATGTTCCTACCCTCACCATGGTAACCAGGATCTATGTTCCTACCCTCACCATGGTAACCAGGATCTATGTTCCTACCCTCACCATGGTAACCAGAATCTATGTTCCTACCCTCACCATGGTAACCAGGATCTACGTTCCTACCCTCACCATGGTAACCAGGATCTATGTTCCTACCCTCACCATGGTAACCAGGATCTACGTTCCTACCCTCACCATGGTAACCAGGATCTACGTTCCTACACTCACCATGGTAACCAGGATCTACGTTCCTACCCTCACCATGGTAACCAGGATCTACGTTCCTACCCTCACCATGGTTATTCTTATTAGTTGCTGGGGCAGAGCCAGTAGGTGGCACCAGCTTGGCATGAGGTTTAATGACCTACCTAAACCCTTGACGAACTTCATCAGACACATGATGTAATCCGTGGCAGCGTTGGCGAACACCTGGATGTTGTCGGTACTGATGAAGGCCTCGAAGACGTCGAACACCGGAGCCTGAGACTTTCCTACAGGGGGCGGTAAGGAGACGGTTAACGGTTATATGATAACAAGCTCATAACGAAGGCGGGCCTTAATGAGGAGTGGGTGGAGTCTATCCTGAATGACAGCCAGTGGTCCTTAATGAGGAGGGGGCGGAGTCTATCCTGAATGACAGCCAGTGGTCCTTAACGGAGAGGGGGCGGAGTCTATCTTTAATGACAGCCAGTGGTCTTTAACGGGGAGGGGACGGAGTCTATCCTGAATGACAGCCAGTGGTTCTTAACGGGGAGGGGGCGGAGTCTATCCTGGATGACAGCCAGTGGTTCTTAACGAGGAGGGGGCGGAGTCTATCCTGGATGACAGCCAGTGGTCCTTAACGAGGAGGGGGCGGAGTCTATCCTGAATGACAGCCAGTGGTCTTTAACGAGGAGGGGGCGGAGTCTATCCTGGATGACAGCCAGTGGTTCTTAACGAGGAGGGGGCGGAGTCTATCCTGGATGACAGCCAGTGGTTCTTAACGAGGAGGGGGCGGAGTCTATCCTGGATGACAGCCAGTGGTCCTTAAGGAGGAGGGGGCGGAGTCTATCCTGAATGACAGCCAGTGGTCTTTAACGGGGAGGGGACGGAGTCTATCCTGAATGACAGCCAGTGGTCCTTAATGAGGAGTGGGCGGAGTCTATCCTGGATGACAGCCAGTGGTCTTTAACGAGGAGGGGGCGGAGTCTATCCTTCATGACAGCCAGTGGTTGAATGACAGCCAGTGGTTGAATGACAGCCAGTGGTTCTTAACGAGGAGGGGGCGGAGTCTATCCTGAATGACAGCCAGTGGTCCTTAACGGAGAGGGGGCGGAGTCTATCCTTCATGACAGCCAGTGGTCCTTAAGGAGGAGGGGGCGGAGTCTATCCTGAATGACAGCCAGTGGTCTTTAACGAGGAGGGGGCGGAGTCTATCCTGGATGACAGCCAGTGGTTCTTAACGAGGAGGGGGCGGAGTATATCCTGAATAACAGCCAGTGGTCTTTAACGAGGAGGGGGCGGAGTCTATCCTGGATGACAGCCAGTGGTTCTTAACGAGGAGGGGGCGGAGTCTATCCTGGATGACAGCCAGTGGTTCTTAACGAGGAGGGGGCGGAGTCTATCTTTAATGACAGCCAGTGGTCCTTAAGGAGGAGGGGGCGGAGTCTATCCTGAATGACAGCCAGTGGTCTTTAACGAGGAGGGGGCGGAGTCTATCCTGAATGACAGCCAGTGATTCTTAACGAGGAGGGGGCGGAGTCTATCCTCAATGAGAGGCAGGATACACCCGGAACACACATAGAGATACACACACACACATACACACACACACACACACACACACACACACACACATTTACACACAATCAACCAATCAGCCAATCAACGTATTTATGTATGTGTGTTTATGTGTGTGTCTCTATGTGTGTGTGTGTATCCGTGTGTGTGTTTGTGTATCTACAGTATGTGTGTGTGTGAATCTGAGTGTGTGTATGTGTGTGTAT
>CACRXE010000082.1:295818-305818 GCA_902685375.1 Neostethus bicornis
TCTGAGCATGCTCAGTAGCGCTCAGAGTAGCTCAACTCGACAGAACACCGGACCTGATTCCATCTGAAAGGCTTTTATTCTGAAAGTCTTTTTTCTGTGACGCTCAGATCGAAGGCGTTACGGACAGAGCGCGTCTCTGGGCGCGTCTGGTGCCCTCCTGAAGGCCCGTACCTTGGGTGATGGCGTCGCCCGGCTCTTCCTTCTCTTCTTCCTGAACGCAGGAGGCGGCGGCCATCTGAGCGAGAGCCGAGGCGCAGTGAGAGGCCACGCCTACAAAAGAAACCAATCAGAATGGAGGTTCATAACCGAGGGCGGTGTGACGGGATGGGCGTTTACCCAGCGTGCAGCTGAGCGCCGCGGCCTTACGCAGACCGTCCAGACTCAGACAGATGGCGTCTCGTTCTCTCTGGCTCTGCTCCTTCAGCATGAAGGTCAGGGATCTGGAGCTGCCCGCCATGCGGCCCGTCAGGGGCGTCGACAACACGTCCATCAGGTTCTTCCAAACGCCGGTGAGAAGGAAGCGGGCGAAGACGGAGCCTGAAGACGGAGACAAAGATGGAGGCAAAAAGATGGAGGAAAAAAAACAAAGATGGAGGAAAAAACATGGAGGAAAAAAACATGGAGGAAAAAACATGGAGGAAAAACATGGAGGAAAAAACATGGAGGAAAAAACATGGAGGAAAAAACATGGAGGAAAAAACATGAAAAAAAAACATGGAAGAAAAAAGATGGAGGAAAAAACATGTAGGAAAAAAACATGGAGGAAAAAACATGAAAAAAAACATGGAAGAAAAAAGATGGAGGTAAAAAGATGGAGGAAAAAACATGGAGGAAAAAAACATGGAGGAAAAAACATGAAAAAAAACATGGAAGAAAAAAGATGGAGGAAAAAAACATGGAGGAAAAAACATGAAAAAAAACATGGAAGAAAAAAGATGGAGGAAAAAAACATGGAGGAAAAAAACATGAAAAAAAAACATGGAAGAAAAAAGATGGAGGAAAAAACATGGAGGAAAGGAAAAAACATGGAGGAAAAAACATGAAAAAAAACATGGAAGAAAAAAGATGGAGGAAAAAAGATGGAGGAAAAAACATGTAGGAAAAAAACATGGAGGAAAAAACATGAAAAAAAACATGGAAGAAAAAAGATGGAGGTAAAAAGATGGAGGAAAAAAAACAAAGATGGAGGAAAAAACATGGAGGAAAAAAACATGGAGGAAAAAACATGGAGGAAAAACATGGAGGAAAAAACATGAAAAAAAACATGGAAGAAAAAAGATGGAGGAAAAAAACATGGAGGAAAAACATGGAGGAAAAAACATGAAAAAAAACATGGAAGAAAAAAGATGGAGGAAAAAAACATGGAGGAAAAAAACATGGAGGAAAAAACATGGAGGAAAGGAAAAAACATGGAGGAAAAAACATGAAAAAAAACATGGAAGAAAAAAGATGGAG
Organism: Neostethus bicornis; assembly: GCA_902685375.1. Classification (NCBI taxonomy): domain Eukaryota; kingdom Metazoa; phylum Chordata; class Actinopteri; order Atheriniformes; family Phallostethidae; genus Neostethus; species Neostethus bicornis. The sequence goes on from CACRXE010000082.1 coordinate 297,274, forward strand.
GAAAAAAACATGGAGGAAAAAAACATGGAGGAAAAAACATGGAGGAAAAAAAACAAAGATGGAGGAAAAAGTTAGAGAAAATTTTCAGATTTTTTTTGCAAATTAAAAAAAAATATATTGAGAATTTTTTTTTAATTTGAAGAAAAATTTGAGAATAATTAAAAAAAAAAATCAAGAAAAATTGGAGAAAAAAAAATGAGAAAACATTTATAATTTGTTTTTTAAAAAGTAGAAGAAAAATGTGAAAAAAATGGAGAAAAATTACGAATTAAAAAAAAGAGAAAAATATGTTACAAAAAATTCACAAAAAGTTTTAAAAGCTTTAGATAAAATTTGGTAGAAAATTTTTGAGAAAATTTAGAAAAAATAAACAGAATTTTTAAAAGAAAATTTGAAATAAAATTTGGAAACATTTGCATCACTGATTTTAAACCACCAGGTGTCGCTGTTTCACCCTGAACAAAAAAATAAAATAATGTTTAAGAAAAACAGGAAATAAACCGACCTGCAGCCAAACAGTCACCGTCAGAGCTCAATCCTGATTGGCTGGATGCTCTCCGGGTCATATGACATCCATCCATGTCTGCAACACACAGAGAGCCAAATGTAACACACACACACACACAGAGAGCCAGGTGTATCACACACACGCAGAACCAGGTGTAACACACACACAGAACCAGGTGTAACACACACACACACACACACACACACACAGAACCAGGTGTAACACACACACACAGAACCAGGTGTAACACACACACACAGAACCAGGTGTAACACACACACACACACACACAGAGAGCCAGGTGTATCACACACACGCAGAACCAGGTGTAACACACACACACACACAGAACCAGGTGTAACACACACACACACACAGAACCAGGTGTAACACACACACACAGAACCAGGTGTAACACACACACACACACACAGAACCAGGTGTAACACACACACACACAGAACCAGGTGTAACACACACACACACACAGTACCAGGTGTAACACACACACAGAACCAGGTGTAACACACACACACACACACACACACACAGAACCAGGTGTAACACACACACACACACAGAACCAGGTGTCACACACACCTGTCAGCACGGTGAGCAGCGGCGGTTCGTCGGTAGAACTTTGGTACCCGGCCTCGCCCAGAAGATTCCGTTCCAGAACCTGCTGGTAGAGTTCTTCAATCCAAGCCGGAGAGAGAACGAGAAGAACGCCAGAGTTCTGAACCAGGCGGGTGAAGTCCTTCTGCAGGGAGAACAGTAACCATGGTAACCAGGATCTATGTTCCTACCCTCACCATGGTAACCAGGATCTATGTTTCTACCCTCACCATGGTAACCAGGATCTACGTTCCTACCCTCACCATGGTAACCAGGATCTTTGTTCCTACCCTCACCATGGTAACCAGGATCTATGTTCCTACCCTCACCATGGTAACCAGGATCTATGTTCCTACCCTCACCATGGTAACCAGGATCTTTGTTCCTACCCTCACCATGGTAACCAGGATCTATGTTCCTACCCTCACCATGGTAACCAGGATCTATGTTCCTACCCTCACCATGGTAACCAGGATCTATGTTTCTACCCTCACCATGGTAACCAGGATCTACGTTCCTACCCTCACCATGGTAACCAGGATCTATGTTCCTACCCTCACCATGGTAACCAGGATCTACGTTCCTACCCTCACCATGGTAACCAGGATCTACGTTCCTACCCTCACCATGGTAACCAGGATCTATGTTCCTACCCTCACCATGGTAACCAGGATCTATGTTCCTACCATCACCATGGTAACCAGGATCTACGTTGCTACCCTCACCATGGTAACCAGGATCTACGTTCCTACCCTCACCATGGTAACCAGGATCTATGTTCCTACCCTCACCATGGTAACCAGGATCTATGTTCCTACCCTCACCATGGTAACCAGGATCTATATTCCTACCCTCACCATGGTAACCAGGATCTACGTTCCTACCCTCACCATGGTAACCAGGATCTATGTTCCTACCCTCACCATGGTAACCAGGATCTACGTTCCTACCCTCACCATGGTAACCAGGATCTACGTTCCTACCCTCACCATGGTAACCAGGATCTACATTCCTACCCTCACCATGGTAACCAGGATCTACTTTCCTACCCTCACCATGGTAACCAGGATCTATGTTCCTACCCTCACCATGGTAACCAGGATCTACGTTCCTACCCTCACCATGGTAACCAGGATCTACGTTCCTACCCTCACCATGGTAACCAGGATCTATGTTCCTACCCTCACCATGGTAACCAGGATCTACGTTCCTACCTTCACCATGGTAACCAGGATCTACGTTCCTACCCTCACCATGGTAACCAGGATCTACGTTCCTACCCTCACCATGGTAACCAGGATCTATGTTCCTACCCTCACCATGGTAACCAGGATCTACGTTCCTACCCTCACCATGGTAACCAGGCTTAATATTTTCCTTGAAATTGTTTCAAAATAAAAGTTTGTTTTCACAATAAAAGCACTGATAAAAAAATAACGACCAATCAGAACGAGGCTCACCAGGCTGGGCACCGGGCCGGCATGGCGGCGGTAATAGTCGGTACGTAGCAGCCTGGCGTTCAGCAGCAGAGCGTGGTACGACAGCAGGTAGAAGCCGTCGGCGTTGACCCTGCAGCTCGGACCTGACCCGGACTCCGACCCGGGCGACTGGACCCCGCCTGTAGGGCACAACAGAACCTGAGCGGGTGGAACCAGAACCCTCCTTCCCGGTTCTCCGTTTCTCACCAGCCTGCAGGTTGGAGCAGAAGGCGGAGCTAAAGTTCTGCAGGAAGCGGTCCACCTCGGTGGGCGTGGCCAGCCCTAGCAGACGCGGCAGCTGCGAGGCCAGGGATTGGACGAACAGACGGGCGCTGTGAAGCTCCGCCTCCTGGTTACGCAGCAGTCCCAGCGACAGCCCGGCCCGTTCCCGCGGCGACTCCTCTTCGGCTAGCGAGGCGTTGTCGGAGCCGATGTCGGACACGTCGGAGCGACCCGAGTCCTTCTCCGCCGCCATGGAGTACTGGTCGCAGGAGTCGAACTCGGTGCGGGACAGGTCCTGGTCCTCCATGCTGCCGGGTCAGAACCAGGTACGGTTATCAGAGTTCAAACATGGTGGTAAACGAGGTGCCCGTGTAGGGGGCATCTACAGCCGGGATGCCATGGAGTAAGATGGCTGCCTTAAAGGGTGACCCCGCCCCTTTTACCCCCTACTTTACAAAATCAGTCACATGTTGTAATTTTTTAAATATGTTTTTTTTTTAGAAAGACTTTAAAATTTTGCTTTAAAATTATATAAAAATATATTTTTATCATAAAAACTGAGTTATGTTTTTTTTTTTAGTATTATTTCCTCCATGTTTACAAATGGTGGTTTTAATATGTACATGTTTTGGTCATGTGGGAAAGTCACCGGCCAATAAGAAACTCCGATAGTAACCATGTGATTTAAAAACTATTATTCAAATTAACTGTTAATGATGTTAAAATATGTATTTATAAGAAAGATGAATCCGTCTTTTATTTTGAAAGGTATTACGTCTATTTACCGAAAGTAAAAAAAAGTAGATTAAATTTTTAATTTTTTTCTGAATAAAAACGCGTTTTTAATGAATAATTAATCAAAATTTTATTATATATTTATTATTTTAAGCTTCTTAAAACATTGTTTAATAATATTAGACAAAAAATGGAGTAAAAATAAATAAAAAATCTAGTCCCTCCTGAATTAAAACACTTTATCCTTTGTAGTCCTAAAGAACTACAACTAAAATGGCCGCCTACCTGAAGTTGCTCTCACTGTAGCGGGACCCAGCCTGCTGGCTCCGCCCCCTGCACTCTACAGACAGGAAGTTGGTGATGTCGGGGTAAACGAGGGCGTGGCTCCTCTGCACCACGTCGGGTGGAACCGCCCCGCCTCCTTCCTCCTCCGGGCTGGTGTGGATCTGCTCCGTTACGTTCTGGCCCGTTTCCGTGGTGACGCTGATGCTGATGTCGGGGCTCCGCTCGGCGTTGGGGTCCGAGGACAGGATGTGTCTCTGCCACCTGAAGTCGGCCTCGTTGATCTCCATGGACTCCCGCGTGGACTCGCTGCCATCCCTCATGTCGTCCAGACGTCTCAGGAGGAGGCGGGCCTACGAAACGGAACGCCGCGTTAGAAGGACGTTCATAATGTAAACACAAGAGGGCGCTGCGCTGACCTGCTCGGGCTGGATGCCGTGGCCTTGTGACAGCTGATCCAAAGCGCCGAGCATGGCGCAGGTGCAGGAGACGGAGGCGTGGCACGCCTCTATGCCTCCTTTCATACAGGCCTCGGTCATGCCATCCATCACCCTGTGATAGGAAACACAAACATCATCCTGAACCCGCGCCAGCGAAGTGGCATACTCACAGTTTTAAAAGATCCAGGTGAGACTTCCTCTTGGAGAACGAACGCTTCCTGGTTTCAGGTTCGGCCACGCACGGTCCGGCCAGGTCCAGCAGGCGCTGAGGGCTCCCGAGGATCTAAAAAACACAGTCCGATGAAAATCACACTGAAACGACAGCCATCTGGAGCCCCGTTAAACGCCCAAATCTAAGCCGACGCCCACTTCTAAGCCTGAGGTTTGATGCAGGTGTGATTCATGGAGGTTCCGTTAGGTACGGATAGTTATGGTGGTTTAAAGTTTGTAGTTGTGTAGCTGAACAGGTGATGGGGTCCTCCATTTTTGTAGTTTTTTTTAAGCTTAACATGCTATACTGTCCTCCATGTTTGTAGTTCTGTAGCTTAACATACTATAAGGTCCACCATGTTTGTAGTTCTGTAGCTTAACATACTATAAGGTCCTCCAATGTTTGTAGTTCTGTAGTTTAACATACTATAAGGTCCTCCAATGTTTGTAGTTCTGTAGCTTAACATACTATAAGGTCCACCATGTTTGTAGTTCTGTAGTTTAACATACTATAAGGTCCACCATGTTTGTAGTTCTGTAGCTTAACATACTATAAGGTCCACCATGTTTGTAGTTCTGTAGTTTAACATACTATAAGGTCCTCCATGTTTGTAGTTCTGTAGGTTAACATACTATAAGGTCCTCCATGTTTGTAGTTCTGTAGCTGAACATACTATAAGGTCCTCCATGTTTGTAGTTCTGTAGTTTAACATACTATAAGGTCCTCCGTGTTTGTAGTTCTGTAGCTGAACATACTATAAGGTCCTCCATGTTTGTAGTTCTGTAGCTTAACATACTATAAGGTCCTCCATGTTTGTAGTTCTGTTGCTTAACATACTATAAGGTCCTCCATGTTTGTAGTTCTGTAGCTTAACATACTATAAGGTCCTCCATGTTTGTAGTTCTGTAGCTTAACATACTATAAGGTCCTCCATGTTTGTAGTTCTGTAGTTTAACATACTATAAGGTCCTCCATGTTTGTAGTTCTGTAGCTGAACATACTATAAGGTCCTCCAATGTTTGTAGTTCTGTAGTTTAACATACTATAAGGTCCTCCATGTTTGTAGTTCTGTAGCTTAACATACTATAAGGTCCTCCATGTTTGTAGTTCTGTAGTTTAACATACTATAAGGTCCTCCATGTTTGTAGTTCTGTAGTTTAACATACTATAAGGTCCTCCATGTTTGTAGTTCTGTAGCTGAACATACTATAAGGTCCTCCAATGTTTGTAGTTCTGTAGTTTAACATACTATAAGGTCCTCCATGTTTGTAGTTCTGTAGCTTAACATACTATAAGGTCCTCCATGTTTGTAGTTCTGTAGCTTAACATACTATAAGGTCCTCCATGTTTGTAGTTCTCTCTAGACCGTTTAGAGGATGAAACGAAACGTCCTGGTGGCCACCAGAAAGGATCGATCTGCCCACTCTGAAGCGGGTAAACCCTGACGCTGTAAGGTTAGATCGTTTCCATAGAGACAACAGTTTCCCTCTAAACTTCACGCTCGCCGCCACTAAACTTCAGAATTGACTGACTCAGAAAAAAATGTTTGTTTACCTCCTTCATGATGCGTATGGCCTCGGTGCGGTGCTGCGGGGGCGGGTACAGCAGGATCCGGTGGTAGAGGGACTGCAGCACCGGCTTCATGGACTCCACGCAGCTCACGAGACGGACCAGCTCGGCTGCGATGTAGCACACCGTACGGATCACCGGGGCGATGCGGACCGGGCCGCTGGACGAGCAGCCAGAGCCGCGACCCTGGTCCGATACACCTGATGTAAGCTCCGCCTCCAGGCTGACTTCTGAAAGGAGGAGGCGGGGTTAAGTCCCACACACTCTGATCCTGGTTTAATATGAATCTTAATACCTGGAGTGGGCGCCACCGTGTGGCCGTGGTGGGACGTGATAGTTCTGTCGTTAACGGGGTTTCCCATGATGGCCACCAGGGACGGGCACAGCTGCTTCCTGTTGGAAGGAAGCCATGTTTTTATCGTCATGGTAACGAGCAAAAATTTACATTCCAAAGCAGTGACATCATGAGGGTAGGAACGTAGATCCTGGTTACCATGGTGAGGATAGGAATGTAGATCCTGGTTACCATGGTGAGGATAGGAATGTAGATCCTGGTTACCATGGTGAAGGTAGGAATGTAGATCCTGGTTACCATGGTGAGGGTAGGATCGTAGATCCTGGTTACCATGGTGAAGATAGGAACGTAGATCCTGGTTACCATGGTGAGGGTAGGAATGTAAATCCTGGTTACCATGGTGAGGGTAGGAACGTAGATCCTGGTTACCATGGTGAGGGTAGGAACGTAGATCCTGGTTACCATGGTGAGGGTAGGAATGTAGATCCTGGTTACCATGGTGAGGATAGGAATGTAGATCCTGGTTACCATGGTGAGGGTAGGAATGTAGATCCTGGTTACCATGGTGAGGGTAGGAATGTAGATCCTGGTTACCATGGTGAGGATAGGAACGTAGATCCTGGTTACCATGGTGAGGGTAGGAATGTAGATCCAGGTTACCATGGTGAGGATAGGAATGTAGATCCTGGTTACCACGGTTAGGATAGGAACGTAGATCCTGGTTACCACGGTGAGGGTAGGAATGTAGATCCTGGTTACCACGGTGAGGGTAGGAACGTAGATCCTGGTTACCATGGTGAGGGTAGGAACATAGATCCTGGTTACCATGGTGAGAGTAGGAACGTAGATCCTGGTTACCATGGTGAGGGTAGGAACGTAGATCCTGGTTACCATGGTGAGGGTAGGAACATAGATCCTGGTTACCATGGTGAGAGTAGGAACGTAGATCCTGGTTACCATGGTGAGGGTAGGAACGTAGATCCTGGTTACCATGGTGAGGGTAGGAACATAGATCCTGGTTACCATGGTGAGAGTAGGAACGTAGATCCTGGTTACCATGGTGAGGGTAGGAACGTAGATCCTGGTTACCATGGTGAGGGTAGGAATGTAGATCCTGGTTACCATGGTGAGGGTAGGAACGTAGATCCTGGTTACCATGGTGAGGGTAGGAACGTAGATCCTGGTTACCATGGTGAGTGTAGGAACGTAGATCCTGGTTACCATGGTGAGGGTAGGAACGTAGATCCTGGTTACCATGGTGAGGATAGGAATGTAGATCCTGGTTACCATGGTGAGGGTAGGAACATAGATCCTGGTTACCATGGTGAGGGTAGGAACATAGATCCTGGTTACCATGGTGAGGGTAGGAACGTAGATCCTGGTTACCATGGTGAGGGTAGGAACATAGATCCTGGTTACCATGGTGAGGGTAGGAACATAGATCCTGGTTACCATGGTGAGGGTAGGAACGTAGATCCTGGTTACCATGGTGAGTGTAGGAACGTAGATCCTGGTTACCATGGTGAGGATAGGAATGTAGATCCTGGTTACCATGGTGAGGGTAGGAACGTAGATCCTGGTTACCATGGTGAGTGTAGGAACGTAGATCCTGGTTACCATGGTGAGGGTAGGAACATAGATCCTGGTTACCATGGTGAGGGTAGGAACGTAGATCCTGGTTACCATGGTGAGTGTAGGAACGTAGATCCTGGTTACCATGGTGAGGGTAGGAACATAGATCCTGGTTACCATGGTGAGGATAGGAATGTAGATCCTGGTTACCATGGTGAGGATAGGAACGTAGATCCTGGTTACCATGGTGAGGGTAGGAACGTAGATCCTGGTTACTATGGTGAGGGTAGGAACATAGATCCTGGTTACCATGGTGAGGATAGGAATGTAGATCCTGGTTACCATGGTGAGGGTAGGAACGTAGATCCTGGTTACCATGGTGAGGGTAGGAATGTAGATCCTGGTTACCATGGTGAGGGTAGGAACGTAGATCCTGGTTACCATGGTGAGGGTAGGAACGTAGATCCTGGTTACCATGGTGAGGGTAGGAACATACATCCTGGTTACCATGGTGAGGATAGGAATGTAGATCCTGGTTACCATGGTGAGGGTAGGAACGTAGATCCTGGTTACCATGGTGAAGGTAGGAACGTAGATCTGGTTACCATGGTGAGGGTA
>CACRXE010000082.1:328318-335818 GCA_902685375.1 Neostethus bicornis
GAAATTTGATTGGCTGTTGGTTTTAATTTATGAGCGTCAGCTGTTTGGAATTAAAAACCTCCAGGACCGGAGGGGGGTACGGGGGGGACCGAGAGGAGGACCAGAAGAGGGACAGGTGGGGACCGGAGAGGACCGGGAAAAGGACAGGAGGAGGGTGCAGGGGGGACCGGGAGGAGGACCAGGAGAGGGACAGGTGGAGACCGGAGAGGACCGGGAAAAGGACAGGAGGAGGGTGCAGGGGGGACCGAGAGGAGGACCAGGAGAGGGACAGGTGGAGACCGGAGAGGACCGGGAAAAGGACAGGAGGAGGGAGCAGGGGGGACCGGGAGGAGGACCAGGAGAGGGACAGGTGGAGACCGGAGAGGACCGGGAAAAGGACAGGAGGAGGGTGCAGGGGGGACCGGGAGGAGGACAGGAGGGGTCCTCCTCCGGTCCTGTCCGGGAGGGGGTGGACAGGTGGAGGACCGGGAGGAGGAGGAAGGACCGGAGGCCCGGGTGTTGCCATCCTGGTCTCGGGTGGTCCTGTGATGACGGACCCGGACTCACCGCACGCTCTCACGCACGCCTCTCGGATGGCTCTGTGTTTGTTTCCTGAAGCTTCTTTCTGGAGTTTAACAAGAAGAACCTCCATCTTGAAAAAAAAAGAAAGATTCTCCTTAGAATAAAAATCTGTGGAGGTGTGGGCGGGGCTAGAGTGAGGGACCGATCATCAGGTCCAATCAGAAGAGAGGATTAAACCATTAGAAGGAAAAGGTGGGTTATACCAAAACATGGTGACGTCATCAGTTAGAGACGCGAGAAAATAAAAGAAATTTTTATTTAAATTTATTACAGAAATTTATTTTTAAATTATTTTTATTTTTGAAGAAGTTTGATGTAAAAAAAAAAAAAAAAAAAAGGGAAATAGTTTGAATTATAAAAAAAAAAAAAAAAAATGTAAAGAATTTTTTTCTAAATAAAATTTACCTGGAAAAAAAAACTTGTGTAAATTTTTTATTTAAAAATGACAAAAAAATGAAATATTAAAGAAATAAAATGTAATATTTTAAAAAAATAAATTAAATGTCTCTTTGTCTCCCTCTAGTGGAAAAAACATGGAATTAAACACATTAAAAAATATAAAGTTTAGAATTTAATATTTTTTTTTTCAGACCAGATTTTACACACACACACACACACACACACACACACACACACACACACACACACACACACACACACACACACACACACACACACACACACCCCCCACGGGGGCATCACAGCTAGAAGATCAGGAGCTCCAGTCAGGAGGCAAGGTTTAGAACACTGGTCTTTCTGTGTTTAGTTTACATGTTCTACATGTATGTGTGGGTTTTCTCTGGTTTCCTCCAAAAACATACATGTTAGGTTGATTGGCTGCTAGGAATGAGTGTGTGTGTGTGTGTGTGTGTGTGTGTCCATGACAGCGACCTCTTCAGGCTGTACCCTGCCTCTTGGCTTCAATCAGCCGGGATGGGCACCAGCCCCCCGTGACCTCGTGACCCGGTCAAAGATCAACGGTTGAAAAAAGAAAAGCTTTATTTTTATTTAAAAAAAAACACAAACAAAAACTTTATTTACTTCCAACAGGAAGTGTTTTTTATTAAACATTCAAAACTCTGAAAATAAACAAACAAATAAAATATTTACATATTTCTTTATTTTAAATTTTACTAGAAACATATTTGAACAAGTCTCCGCCTCCTTGGCTTTAACGGACTCCGCCCCCAAATCGCTTCTTCTTGGGCCCGGGTCCGCCGCTCTGCTCCGGGTTCACGATCTGAAAAGAGACGGCAGCGTTAACGACACCAATTAAACAGGTATGAACGTAGATCCTGGTTACCATGGTGAGGGTAGGAACGTAGATCCTGGTTACCATGGTGAGGGTAGGAACGTAGATCCTGGTTACCATGGTGAGGGTAGGAACGTAGATCCTGGTTACCATGGTGAGGGTAGGAACGTAGATCCTGGTTACCATGGTGAGGGTAGGAACATAGATCCTGGTTACCATGGTGAGGGTAGGAACATAGATCCTGGTTACCATGGTGAGGGTAGGAACGTAGATCCTGGTTACCATGGTGAGGGTAGGAACGTAGATCCTGGTTACCATGGTGAGGGTAGAAACGTAGATCCTGGTTAACATGGTGAGGGTAGGAACGTAGATCCTGGTTACCTGAAGGAGGCGGGGTTTGTTTCCATGGCGAAGCGGTGGGTCTTACCGGGTGTGCGTTGGAGATGGGCGATGAGATCACGATGCGCGATGCCCGCTGCTTTTTCTTCTTACCAGAAGAAGATGGCGTCGTTGACTCCGCCCCTGATTGGTCGCTCGTTAAACCCATTATTTTTTTTGCTGCAAAGACGTTAAAAAAAACCAAAATAATAACATCGTTAGTGAAACTAAGTATGACACTAATCTGAGCATGCTCAGAACGAGTCATCCACCCTCCTCTCGCTCCCTTCTAGATCATCAATGACCTAGCATGACGCTAACTTAGCCCGTGTTTTAATCAAAATGGCCGACGGTGACTTCACAGCAACAAGGTCAGGGGTTTCTGTGTGTAGTGTGCATGTTCTACACGTTTGAAACGTTTCGTCGACATTTTAAAAGATTAATTTTTATCATAATAAATCAGAAACATGGCGGCATGCTGGCACAGGGGCCTCACAGCAAGAAGGTCATGGGGGGACGAGGTTTGGTACACTGTCCTTTCTGTGTGGAGTTTACATGTTCTCCTCATGTTTGTGTGGGTTTCCTCCCACCCTCCAAAGACATGTATGCTAGGTTGATTGGCCCCTAGGAATGTGTGTGTGTGGATGGTTGTGTGAGTGTGACCCCGCGACTTGTTCGGGGTGTACTCTGCCCTTCGCCTTAAATTAGCCGGGATGGGCTCCGGCACCCCTTGGGACCCCGTAAGGGACAGACGGATAAGACGATGACTGACTGACTGAATCATTCCCTGAAACCCAGAGCGGGACGGAGCGAGGTACGTGTACTATTCTAACAAAAATAAAAATAAACTGAATCAAATAAAGAAGTTTAATCATGTGACATCTTCATTAAAAACATCTGTATTTAGTTTTAAGGATGCTGTTATTTTTTTTATCTTTAATTCTTTGTGTTCGTTCAGTCAGAGAGGGCGGAGCTACATTTTTACATTTTTATAACAACCGACAGCAAAATATGTATCAAAATATCCAAGTAAATAAAACAGAGCATTTAAAGGAATCTCTTTTTAGAAAAGTTTAAATCTCACTTTTAAGATTTTTCCAATAGTCACACAACTACCGTATTTTCTGCACTATAAGGTGCACCTAAAAACCTTTCTCTAAAGATGCTCCTTTTAACCCGGAGCGCCTTATATCTGGATTAATATTGAGCTACAACAGGTGTCGTACTGCGGTAAGCAGCCGCCGTAGAAGAAGTAGTGTGCGGTGCATGCTGGCGTCTCATTTCCATGTGTGTTTGTGTAAAGACCCGGAAATGGCTCCTACCAAGAGACACTGTTACACCGCAGAGTTTAAACTCAAGGCGATCGGTCACGCAGTAGAACACGTAGAGCCGCAGCGAGAGAGTTTAACATCAATGAATCAATGGTGAGGAAGTGGAGGAAGCAAGAGGATGTGCTGCGCCAAGTAAACAAGACTATCTCCCTCCAATGGAAACTGTGTCAAAAATACTAAGAAAATAATAAAACAGCTGTTTATTTTATTTTGTAATTGTTAATAAAGTTTGACTGTTTTTTTTTTGTTTACATTCCCTTTAGCACCATCTAGTGGATGCATAACGTAACCCCAGCCTTTACTGTAGCGTCTTGCGTTATGGTATGTGTATGATCTGCTGTGGGGTCTTTAACAACCAGAGGGGTGATCAGCCTTAATGTCTGTCCTCTTACTGTCAGTAGATTTATTATTATTTATTATTATTATTTAGATAAAAGTTTCTTGTATAAACAGGAAACATGTTTGAAAGTTTATTATAAATATTGTTTGGTGTTCAGACCGTCCTGTTAAAAATCATTTTACACAAAACCAAACTGATCCTGAAGATGTGAAAAAGATCTGCTTTTGGAGCCCATCGCCTAAAGCCAGGGTCCAATATTGAGGTTTTTGTTTGGTTTTTTTAATTAAAATGGCCGACCTTTGGCGCTGAACGCGGTTGGCGAGCTCTGCAGGAAGCCGCCGAGTCGCTTCAACGTGGTTTCCTTCTTGGTCGTCGTGGAGACGCGGCGCCCGGCGAGCGAGCCTCTTTTCAGAACCTGAAGATTTTAACAAAAAAAAAAATCATCATTAGTGGGCATTAAAGCCGCCACGACGGGCATTAAAGCCCCCATGGCGGGCATTAAAGCCCTAGAACCCGTTTTTTTTACCTCCTCTCTCATGCCCAGGGCGTTTGACTTCGTCACCCTTCTCGTCCGAATTTCTTGATTTTCCTGCAAAAAAAAAAAAAGTTTATAAATTTTTCCCGACGTGGCATCGATGGCGATCGATGGGATGAGATGGTCCTCCTCCTCCAGAGGGTGGGCGGGGTCACCTGGACCAGGTAACCAGGATCTACATTCCTACCCTCACCATGGTAACCAGGATCTACGTTCCTACCCTCACCATGGTAACCAGGATCTACGTTCCTACCCTCACCATGGTAACCAGGATCTACGTTCCTACCCTCACCATGGTAACCAGGATCTACATTCCTACCCTCACCATGTTAACCAGGATCTATGTTCCTACCCTCACCATGGTAACCAGGATCTATGTTCCTACCCTCACCATGGTAACCAGGATCTATGTTCCTACCCTCACCATGGTAACCAGGATCTATGTTCCTACCCTCACCATGGTAACCAGGATCTACGTTCCTACCCTCACCATGGTAACCAGGATCTACGTTCCTACCCTCACCATGGTAACCAGGATCTACGTTCCTACCCTCACCATGTTAACCAGGATCTATGTTCCTACCCTCACCATGGTAACCAGGATCTATGTTCCTACCCTCACCATGGTAACCAGGATCTATGTTCCTACCCTCACCATGATAACCAGGATCTACGTTCCTACCATCACCTTGGTAACCAGGATCTACAGTGGTGGTCAAAAGTTTACATCCACTTGTAAAGAACATAATGTCATGGCTGTCTTGAGTTTCTCTGATTTTTCTCTGATATAGTGATTGGAACAAAAAACATTCATGAAGTTTGATTCTTTTATGACTTTATTATGGGTAAACTGAAAATGTGACGAAATCAGCTGGGTCAAAAATATACATACAGCAATGCTAATATTTGGTTACGTGTCCTTTGGCCATTTTTACTTCAATTAGGCGCTTTTGGTAGCCATCCACAAGCTTCTGGCAAGTTTCTGGTTGAATCTTTGACCACTCCTCTTGACAGAATTGGTGCAGTTCAGTTAAATTTGTTGGCTTTCCGACATGGACTTGTTTCTTCAGCATTATCCACATGTTCTCAATGGGATTTAAGTCAGGACTTTGGGAAGGCCATTCTAAAACCTTAATTCTAGCCTGATTTAGCCATTCCATTACCACTTTTGATGTGTGTTTGGGGTCATTGTCCTGTTGGAACACCCAACTGCGCCCAAGACCCAACCTTCGGGCTGATGACTTCAGGTTTTCTTGAAGAATTTGAAGGTAATCCTCCATCTTCATTGTCCCATTGACTCTCTGTAAAGCACCAGTTCCATTGGCAGCAAAACAGGCCCACAGCATAATACTACCACCACCGTGCTTGATGGTAGGCATGGTGTTCTTGGGGTTAAAGGCCTCACCTTTTCTCCTCCAAACATATTGCTGGGCATTGTGGCCAAACAGCTCAATTTTTGTTTCATCTGACCACAGAACTTTGTCCATGTGATCAGCAGCAAACTTTAGTCGAGCCTTAAGGTGCCGCTTTTGGAGCAAGGGCTTCCTTCTTGCACGGCAACCTCTCAGTCCATGGCGATGCAAAACACGCTTGACTGTGGACACTGACACCTGTGTTCCAGCAGCTTCTAATTCTTGGCAGATCTGCTTTTTGGTGCTCCTGGGTTGACTCTTCACCCTCCTGACCAGTTTTCTCCCAGCAGCAGGTGACAGCTTGCGTTTTCTTCCTGATCGTGGCAGTGACAAAACAGTGCCATGCACTTTATACTTACAAACAATTGTTTGCACTGTTGCTCTTGGAACCTGCAGCTGCTTTAAAATGGCTCCAAGTGACTTTCCTGACTTGTTCAAGTCAATGATTCTCTTTTTCAAATCTGTGCTGAGCTCCTTTGACTTTCCCATTGTAGCGTTTGTGGGTGTTTTTATCCAATGAGCCCTTTTTAAATGGCCTCAGAGAAGTCACCAGCTGTAGTCACTCATAATCACTCACAAGAAGTTAAGAGGTCATGCTATGAAGCTCATGTCATTGACACAACTTTCTAAGTCTCCAAAATTGCTCATTCATGTTGCTGTATGTATATTTTTGACCCAGCTGATTTCGTCACATTTTCAGTTTACCCATAATAAAGTCATAAAAGAATCAAACTTCATGAATGTTTTTTGTGACAAAGAAGGATCTGTTCCAATCACTATATCAGAGAAAAATCAGAGTTGTTGAAATAACTGGAAACTCAAGACAGCCATGACATTATGTTCTTTACAAGTGTATGTAAACTTTTGACCACCACTGTATGCTCCTACCCTCACCATGGTAACCAGGATCTACGTTCCTACCCTCAACATGGTAACCAGGATCTACGTTCCTACCCTCACCATGGTAACCAGGATCTATGTTCCTACCCTCACCATGGTAACCAGGATCTACGTTCCTACCATCACCGTGGTAACCAGGATCTACGTTCCTACCCTCACCATGGTAACCAGGATCTACGTTCCTACCCTCACCATGGTAACCAGGATCTACGTTCCTACCCTCACCATGGTAACCAGGATCTATGTTCCTACCCTCACCATGGTAACCAGGATCTACGTTCCTACCCTCACCATGGTAACCAGGATCTACGTTCCTACCCTCACCATGGTAACCAGGATCTATGTTCCTACCTTCACCATGGTAACCAGGATCTACGTTCCTACCCTCACCATGGTAACCAGGATCTACGTTCCTACCCTCACCATGGTAACCAGGATCTACGTTCCTACCCTCACCATGGTAACCAGGATCTACGTTCCTACCCTCACCATGGTAACCAGGATCTACGTTCCTACCCTCACCATGGTAACCAGGATCTACGTTCCTACCATCACCATGGTAACCAGGATCTACGTTCCTACCCTCACCATGGTAACCAGGATCTACGTTCCTACCCTCACCATGGTAACCAGGATCTACGTTCCTACCCTCACCATGGTAACCAGGATCTACGTTCCTACCCTCACCATGGTAACCTTGACGACCCGGTCCCGGATAAACAGAAGACGAGAAGCAAACGATTCTTTTTAAAATCGTTTGGCTGTGTTTTTTTTTTTTAATCCAATCAGAG
>CACRXE010000082.1:345818-365818 GCA_902685375.1 Neostethus bicornis
GTATATGTGTGTGTGTGTGTGTGTGTGATGTCCGGGCCTTGTATATGTGTGTGTGTGATGTCCGGGCCTTGTATATGTGTGTGTGTGTGTGTGTGTGTGTGTGTGATGTCCGGGCCTTGTATATGTGTGTGTGTGATGTCCGGGCCTTGTATATGTGTGTGTGTGTGTGATGTTTGGGCCTTGTATATGTGTGTGTGTGTGTGTGTGTGTGTGTGTGTGATGTCCGGGCCTTGTATATGTGTGTGTGTGTGTGATGTCCGGGCCTTGTATATGTGTGTGTGTGTGTGATGTCCGGGCCTTGTATATGTGTGTGTGTGTGTGTGTGATGTCCGGGCCTTGTATATGTGTCTGTGTGTATATGTGTGTGTGTGTGTGTGATGTCCGGGCCTTGTATATGTGTGTGTGTGTGATGTTTGGGCCTTGTATATGTGTGTGTGTGTCTGTGTGTATATGTGTGTGTGTGTGTGTGTGTGTGTGATGTCCGGGCCTTGTATATGTTTGTGTGTGTGTGTGATTTCCGGGCCTTGTATATGTGTGTGTGTGTGTGATGTCCGGGCCTTGTATATGTGTGTGTGTGTGTGTGTATATGTGTGTGTGTGTGTGTGTGTGATGTCCGGGCCTTGTATATGTGTGTGTGTGTGTGATGTCCGAGCCTTGTATATGTGTGTGTGTGTGTGTGTGTGATGTTTGGGCCTTGTATATGTGTGTGTGTGTGTGATGTCCGGGCCTTGTATATGTGTGTGTGTGTGTGTGTGTGATGTCCGGGCCTTGTATATGTGTGTGTGTGTGTGATGTTTGGGCCTTGTATATGTGTGTGTGTGTGTGTGTATATGTGTGTGTGTGTGTGTGATGTCCGGGCCTTGTATATGTGTGTGTGTGTCTGTGTGTATATGTGTGTGTGTGTGTGTGATGTCCGGGCCTTGTATATGTGTGTGTGTGTGTGATGTCCGGGCCTTGTATATGTGTGTGTGTGTGTGTGTGTGTGTGTGTGATGTCCGGGCCTTGTATATGTGTGTGTGTGTGTGTGTGTGATGTCCGGGCCTTGTATATGTGTGTGTGTGTGTGTGTGTGATGTCCGGGCCTTGTATATGTGTGTGTGTGATGTCCGGGCCTTGTATATGTGTGTGTGTGTGTGTGTGTGTGTGTGTGATGTCCGGGCCTTGTATATGTGTGTGTGTGATGTCCGGGCCTTGTATATGTGTGTGTGTGTGTGATGTTTGGGCCTTGTATATGTGTGTGTGTGTGTGTGTGTGTGTGTGTGTGATGTCCGGGCCTTGTATATGTGTGTGTGTGTGTGATGTCCGGGCCTTGTATATGTGTGTGTGTGTGTGATGTCCGGGCCTTGTATATGTGTGTGTGTGTGTGTGTGATGTCCGGGCCTTGTATATGTGTCTGTGTGTATATGTGTGTGTGTGTGTGTGATGTCCGGGCCTTGTATATGTGTGTGTGTGTGATGTTTGGGCCTTGTATATGTGTGTGTGTGTCTGTGTGTATATGTGTGTGTGTGTGTGTGTGTGTGTGTGATGTCCGGGCCTTGTATATGTTTGTGTGTGTGTGTGATTTCCGGGCCTTGTATATGTGTGTGTGTGTGTGATGTCCGGGCCTTGTATATGTGTGTGTGTGTGTGTGTATATGTGTGTGTGTGTGTGTGTGTGATGTCCGGGCCTTGTATATGTGTGTGTGTGTGTGATGTCCGAGCCTTGTATATGTGTGTGTGTGTGTGTGTGTGATGTTTGGGCCTTGTATATGTGTGTGTGTGTGTGATGTCCGGGCCTTGTATATGTGTGTGTGTGTGTGTGTGTGATGTCCGGGCCTTGTATATGTGTGTGTGTGTGTGATGTTTGGGCCTTGTATATGTGTGTGTGTGTGTGTGTATATGTGTGTGTGTGTGTGTGATGTCCGGGCCTTGTATATGTGTGTGTGTGTCTGTGTGTATATGTGTGTGTGTGTGTGTGATGTCCGGGCCTTGTATATGTGTGTGTGTGTGTGATGTCCGGGCCTTGTATATGTGTGTGTGTCTGTGTGTATATGTGTGTGTGTGTGTGTGTGATGTCCGGGCCTTGTATATGTGTGTGTGTGTGTGATGTCCGGGCCTTGTATATGTGTGTGTGTGTGTGATGTCCGGGCCTTGTATATGTGTGTGTGTGATGTCCGGGCCTTGTATATGTGTGTGTGTGTGTGATGTCCGGGCCTTGTATATGTGTGTGTGTGTGTGTGTGTGTGTGATGTCCGGGCCTTGTATATGTGTGTGTGTGTGTGATGTCCGGGCCTTGTATATGTGTGTGTGTGTGTGTGTGATGTTTGGGCCTTGTATATGTGTGTGTGTGTGTATATGTGTGTGTGTGTATATGTGTGTGTGTGTATATGTGTGTGTGTGTGTGTGATGTTTGGGCCTTGTATATGTGTGTGTGTGTGTGTGTGTATATGTGTGTGTGTGTTTTTTTGTGGATTTCTGGTACGCTCAGACAAAACAACCAATGAGCAGATGTCTAAAGTATGACTCATTTGACGTAGCCACGCCCCCCTCCCTCCTCACCACCCGCCCGCCCTCCTCACCCGCCTCCACTCCGGCCTTACGCCCTCACAAACTGGCTTTCAACGTCCGATATACAGGCTGGTTCACTGCTCTGCAGGGGTTTACGCCCGCCTTCCCCCTCCCGCTCAGAGATGGGCGGAGTGAGAGGAGAGGGCGGAGCTTGTACTTTCTCAGGACGGGCGGGGGGATGAGCGATACCCGGCCTTTCATAGTTCCAGGTCTGTGACTGCGCTCCACCAAATCAATATATTTTCATAACTATGGTGTAATGTATGTTGTAAACGTGTGTGTGTGTGTGTGTGTGTGTGCAGAGGATACAATGTGCACAAGATGAGCCCTTTAAGTAACGAGTGTTTTGTGGGCGTCGGGCGTGTCGGTGTGTGGGCGTGTCCTCATCGGGCTGTGTCTTTAACGAACCTCCACCTGGATCACCTCCACCTGCTTCTTATAGTCCGCCAGCTTTGCCCGCAGGTCGGACGACTCCTCCTCCTTCTTCTCCAGACCCACTTCCTGGTTCCTCAGCTTGGCTTCGTTCAGGTCGCCCGTCACCCTCAAACTGGCAGAAAGAAACGAGACGGGTTAATTAGACCCGGAACGCTCGTTACGTCGATCGAATCACAGCCAATCACGGCGTGACGTCGTTCATCCCGTCGTTTGATTGGACAGGAGGGAGGACCGTCATGGCTGCCAGCTGGGGGTCATAGTCTCTCCAGCAGATCCAGTGTCTGCCTCTTGGTCTCCTCCTGGTGGGACGGAACGCCTCACCAGAGAGGGTGGCATCCTAACCAGATGCCCAGAACCATGCCACCTGGAGCAACGGCTCTACTCCTCCCTCCATCTCTGAGACCCCGCCCACCCTGCAGAGGAAGCTCATTTCGCCCGCTTGTACCCAGGATCTACGTTCCTACCCTCACCATGGTAACCAGGATCTACGTTCCTACCCTCACCATGGTAACCAGGATCTACGTTCCTACCCTCACCATGGTAACCAGGATCTACGTTCCTACCCTCACCATGGTAACCAGGATCTACATTCCTACCCTCACCATGGTAACCAGGATCTACGTTCCTACCCTCACCATGGTAACCAGGATCTACGTTCCTATCCTCACCATGGTAACCAGGATCTACGTTCCTACCCTCACCATGGTAACCAGGATCTATGTTCCTACTCTCACCATGGTAACCAGGATCTACGTTCCTACCCTCACCATGGTAACCAGGATCTATGTTCCTACCCTCACCATGGTAACCAGGATCTATGTTCCTACTCTCACCATGGTAACCAGGATCTACGTTCCTACCCTCACCATGGTAACCAGGATCTATGTTCCTACCCTCACCATGGTAACCAGGATCTACGTTCCTACCCTCACCATGGTAACCAGGATACATGTTCCTACCCTCACCATGGTAACCAGGATCTACGTTCCTACCCTCACCATGGTAACCAGGATCTATGTTCCTACCCTCACCATGGTAACCAGGATCTACGTTCCTACCCTCACCATGGTAACCAGGATCTACGTTCCTATCCTCACCATGGTAACCAGGATCTACGATCCTACCCTCACCATGGTAACCAGGATCTACGTTCCTATCCTCACCATGGTAACCAGGATCTACGATCCTACCCTCACCATGGTAACCAGGATCTACGTTCCTACCCTCACCATGGTAACCAGGATCTACGTTCCTACCCTCACCATGGTAACCAGGATCTATGTTCCTACCCTCACCATGGTAACCAGGATCTATGTTCCTACCCTCACCATGGTAACCAGGATCTACGTTCCTATCCTCACCATGGTAACCAGGATCTACGTTCCTACCCTCACCATGGTAACCAGGATCTATGTTCCTACCCTCACCATGGTAACCAGGATCTACGTTCCTACCCTCACCATGGTAACCAGGATCTACGTTCCTACCCTCACCATGGTAACCAGGATCTACGTTCCTACCCTCACCATGGTAACCAGGATCTACGTTCCTACCCTCACCATGGTAATCAGGATCTACATTCCTACCCTCACCATGGTAACCAGGATCTACGTTCCTACCCTCACCATGGTAACCAGGATCTACGTTCCTACCCTCACCATGGTAACCAGGATCTACGTTCCTACCCTCACCATGGTAACCAGGATCTACGTTCCTACCCTCACCATGGTAATCAGGATCTACATTCCTACCCTCACCATGGTAACCAGGATCTACGTTCCTATCCTCACCATGGTAACCAGGATCTATGTTCCTACCCTCACCATGGTAACCATGGTCGAGGGGCCGCCTGGCGTCGACCTACACCTCACCTGGCGACTTCCTTCCTCATCTCCTCCAGCTCTCGATCTTTCCGGGCGATGGCTTCGTGGGCGACGGCGAGCGCCTCCTCTTGCCCGCTCTCCTGGGTGGCCGGGTGTTCCTCTGCCCGCTGCTCCATCAACATCTTCTGGAGCTCCGCCTCCCGCTCGGCGGACGCTTTCTTCTGTGCCCTCATGGACGTCACCAACTCGGCTATCCTCGCCTTGTACTGCGCCACCTGGCACGCGGACGTGGGTTGGTAGCTGCGGCGGGTCAGGATGCCCTCCGGAGCCGGGCTCACGTGGATCTTTTTCTCTTGGCTCTGGCGAGACTTCTCCACCCGCTTTGCCAGCTTGTGGTTCTTCAGCCTCAGGGTGCTGATCATGGCGGCCTTCACCTTCAGCTGGCGGGTCAGCTCTACCCGCTGCGTCTCCAGATCAGAGTTCATCTCTGCCACCTGGGCAAAAAAAAAACAAAAGAGCTGAAACGCTGGCATCGATGCCCCGACTCACCTGTTCCTTTAACGTGTGGTGCACCTGGCGCTCCGCCGCCTCCAGCTGCTCCTTCAGCTGCGCCCGCATCTCGCCCTCCTTCCGTAGCCTGGCCTTGAAGTCGGCCTCCATCTTGTGGCGCTTCAGGAGCAGGGCGGTCTCAGACTCCTGGCGGAGCTCCCGCTCTTTGCCCAGACCCGCTTTGGCCTGCTCCTTGGCGGTTCGCTCCCGCCGCAGCACGGCATCCACTTCCTCCTTCGCCATCCTCATCCTGGACCAGCTGGCGACCGCCTTCTCCCTGCCCGCCTTCTCTTTCAGAAGACGGGCCTCGGCCTGTGCCAGGCGGGCCGCGGCGTCCTCCCTGCCCGCCTTCTCCTGTGCCAGGCGGGCCTCAGCCTCCTCCCTGCCCGCCTTCTCCTGTGCCAGGCGGGCCTCAGCCTCCTCCCTGCCCGCCTTCTCCTGTGCCAGGCGAGCCTCGGCGTCCTCCCTGCCCGCCTTCTCCTGTGCCAGGCGAGCCTCTGCCTCCTCCCTGCCCGCCTTCTCCTGTGCCAGGCGGGCCTCTGCCTCCTCCCTGCCCACCTTCTCCTGTGCCAGGCGGGCCGCGGCGTCCTCCCTGCCCGCCTTCTCCTGCGCCAGGCGGGCCTCTGCCTCCTCCCTGCCCGCCTTCTCCTGTGCCAGGCGGGCCTCTGCTTCCTCCTTGGCGTCCGCCTCTTGTTGCAGGCGGGCATCGGCTTCCTCCCTGCCCGCCTTCTCCTGTGCCAGGCGGGCCTCAGCCTCCTCCCTGCCCGCCTTCTCCTGTGCCAGGCGGGCCTCAGCCTCCTCCCTGCCCGCCTTCTCATGTGCCAGTCTGGCTTCGGCCTCCTCCTTGGCATTCCTGAGGGTAACCATACCCGCTGTGATGCTCTGGTAGGCGGCGTCGGTCCGCTCCCTGCCCTTCCTCTCACTCAGTGCCGCCTCTTCCGCCTCCTCCTTGGCCTTGGTCTCTAGCGCCAGGCGGAGCTCGGCCCGCACCAGGCGGGCATCGGCCTCCTCTTTGGCATTCCTGAGGGTAACCATACCCGCTGTCACGCTCTCCCTTGCCCTCTTCTCCTCTCGGTAGGCGGCTTCGGCCCTCTGCTTGGCCTCCGTCTCCTGTGCCAGGCGGGCCTCTGCCTCCTCCTTGGCATTCCTCTCCTGTGCCAGGCTGGCCTCTGCCTCCTCCTTGGCATTCCTCTCCTGTGCCAGGCGGGCCTCTGCCTCCTCCTTGGCATTCCTCTCCTGTGCCAGGCTGGCCTCGACCTCCTCCTTGGCATTCCTCTCCTGTGCCAGGCTGGCCTCGACCTCCTCCTTGGCATTCCTGAGGGTATCCATACCCGCGGTCACGCTCTCCCGTGCCCTCTTCTCCATCAGGTAGGCGACTTCCGCCCGCTCCCTGGCAGCCTTCTCTCTCTGTAGGTTGGCCTGTGCCCGCTCCCTGGCAGCCTGCAGCAGCTGGTCTTTCTGGTCGTTCTGCTGCATCAGCAGGTCCAGGACGTTTTGGGTTTGTGCCCGCTGGGCCTCTAAACCTGCTTGGGTGTTGGCCCTCTCTTGTGCCAACGCGGCTTCCGCCTCCTCCTTCGCCCTCTTCTCCAGGTGGAGTAGCCGTGCCAGCTCCTCCTTCGCCCTCTTCTCGTTGGTCAGGGCGTCCATCGCCTGCTCCTTCTGGCGGGTTCGACATGCCAACGCGTTAACGATGTAATGTTTTTGTTGCCTCTCTTTCTCCAGCGCCGCCTGGGCGAGCTCCCTGGCAGCCTTCTCCTTTGCCAGCTGCGCCTCGGCCTCCTCTCTGCCGCTCTTCTCTGCCCGTAGTAACGCCAACGCCTTCTCCGTGGCTTTCTTCTGCTTCTGGCACGAGACCCGACTCGCCGCCGCGCTTCCTCGTCTGGCCTTGGCGTCCGCCTCGTCCAACGCCCTCATTTCCTTCTCTAGGGCATCCTGTGCCACCTTACTGTCTGCCCTGTCCTTCTCCAGGATGGCGAGGACTCTCTGCAAAGCAAGTGTTTACCCGTTTAAAAAAAAAACAAACATCCAATCAAAAACCAAACAAATGATGACATCACGGCTAAATATGGCCGCCCAACGGCTAGCTCCCAACGGCTAGCTCCTAGCTCCCAGCGGCTAGCTCCCAACGGCTAGCTCCCAGCGGCTAGCTCCCAGCGGCTAGCTCCCAACGGCTAGCTCCCAACGGCTAGCTCCCAGCGGCTAGCTCCCAACGGCTAGCTCCCAACGGCTAGCTCCCAGCGGCTAGCTCCCAACGGCTAGCTCCCAGCGGCTAGCTCCCAGCGGCTAGCTCCCAGCGGCTAGCTCCCAACGGCTAGCTCCCAACGGCTAGCTCCCAGCGGCTAGCTCCCAACGGCTAGCTCCCAGCGGCTAGCTCCCAGCGGCTAGCTCCCAACGGCTAGCTCCCAGCGGCTAGCTCCCAACGGCTAGCTCCCAGCAGCTAGCTCCCAACGGCTAGCTCCCAACGGCTAGCTCCCAACGGCTAGCTCCCAACGGCTAGCTCCCAGCGGCTAGCTCCCAACGGCTAGCTCCCAGCGGCTAGCTCCCAGCGGCTAGCTCCCAACGGCTAGCTCCCAGCGGCTAGCTCCCAACGGCTAGCTCCCAGCAGCTAGCTCCCAACGGCTAGCTCCCAGCGGCTAGCTCCCAACGGCTAGCTCCCAACGGCTAGCTCCCAACGGCTAGCTCCCAGCAGCTAGCTCCCAACGGCTAGCTCCCAACGGCTAGCTCCCAGCGGCTAGCTCCCAACGGCTAGCTCCCAGCGGCTAGCTCCCAACGGCTAGCTCCCAACGGCTAGCTCCCAACGGCTAGCTCCCAGCAGCTAGCTCCCAACGGCTAGCTCCCAGCGGCTAGCTCCCAGCGGCTAGCTCCTAGCGGCTAGCTCCTAGCTCCCAACGGCTAGCTCCCAACGGCTAGCTCCTAGCTCCCAACGGCTAGCTCCCAGCGGCTAGCTCCCAGCGGCTAGCTCCCAACGGCTAGCTCCCAACGGCTAGCTCCCAACGGCTAGCTCCCAGCGGCTAGCTCCTAGCTCCCAACGGCTAGCTCCTAGCTCCCAACGGCTAGCTCCCAGCGGCTAGCTCCCAACGGCAAGCTCCCAACGGCTAGCTCCCAGCGGCTAGCTCCCAACGGCTAGCTCCTAGCGGCTATTCCCAACGGCTAGCTCCTAGCTCCCAACGGCTAGCTCCCAATGGCTAGCTCCCAGCGGCTAGCTCTTAGCTCCCAACGGCTAGCTCCTAGCGGCTATTCCCAACGGCTAGCTCCTAGCTCCCAACGGCAAGCTCCCAACGGCTAGCTCCCAGCGGCTAGCTCCTAGCTCCCAACGGCTAGCTCCTAGCGGCTAGCTCCCAACGGCTAGCTCCTAGCGGCTAGCTCCCAACGGCTAGCTCCCAACGGCTAGCTCCCAGCGGCTAGCTCCTAGCTCCCAACGGCTAGCTCCCAACGGGTAGCTCCCAACGGCTAGCTCCCAACGGCTAGCTCTCAGCGGCTAGCTCCCAACGGCTAGCTCCCAGCGGCTAGCTCCCAACGGCTAGCTCCCAGCGGCTAGCTCCCAGCGGCTAGCTCCCAACGGCTAGCTCTCAGCGGCTAGCTCCCAACGGCTAGCTCCCAGCTCCCAACGGCTAGCTCTCAACGGCTAGCTCCTAACGGCTAGCTCCCAACAGCTAGCTCCCAGCGGCTAGCTCCCAGCGGCTAGCTCCCAGCGGCTAGCTCCCAACGGCTAGCTCTCAGCGGCTAGCTCCCAACGGCTAGCTCCCAGCTCCCAACGGCTAGCTCCTAACGGCTAGCTCCCAACGGCTAGCTCCCAGCGGCTAGCTCCCAGCGGCTAGCTCCTAACGGCTAGCTCCCAACGGCTAGCTCCCAGCGGCTAGCTCCCAGCGGCTAGCTCCCAACGGCTAGCTCCTAGCTCCCAACGGCTAGCTCCCAACGGCTAGCTCCCTACGGCTAGCTCCCAGCGGTTAGCTCCCAACGGCTAGCTCCTAGCTCCCTACGGCTAGCTCCCAACGGCTAGCTCCTAACGGCTAGCTCCCTACGGCTAGCTCCCTACGTCTAGCTCCCAACGGCTAGCTCCTAACGGCTAGCTCCCTACGGCTAGCTCCCTACGTCTAGCTCCCAGCGGCTAGCTCCCAACGGCTAGCTCCTAGCTCCCAACGGCTAGCTCCTAACGGCTAGCTCCCAACGGCTAGCTCCTAACGGCTAGCTCCCAGCGGTTAGCTCCCAACGGCTAGCTCCTAGCTCCCTACGGCTAGCTCCCAACGGCTAGCTCCTAACGGCTAGCTCCCAGCGGCTAGCTCCCTACGTCTAGCTCCCAACGGCTAGCTCCCAGCGGCTAGCTCCCTACGGCTAGCTCCTAGCTCCCTACGGCTAGCTCCCAACAGCTAGCTCCCAGCGGCTAGCTCCCAACGGCTAGCTCCCTACGGCTAGCTCCCAGCGGTTAGCTCCCAACGGCTAGCTCCTAGCTCCCTACGGCTAGCTCCCAACGGCTAGCTCCTAACGGCTAGCTCCCTACGGCTAGCTCCCTACGTCTAGCTCCCAACGGCTAGCTCCTAACGGCTAGCTCCCAGCGGCTAGCTCCCTACGTCTAGCTCCCAACGGCTAGCTCCCAGCGGCTAGCTCCCTACGGCTAGCTCCCAACGGCTAGCTCCCAACGGCTAGCTCCTAGCTCTCAGCGGCTAGCTCCTAGCTCCCAACGGCTAGCTCCCAACGGCTAGCTCCCAACGGCTAGCTCCTAACGGCTAGCTCCTAACGGCTAGCTCCCAACGGCTAGCTCCCAGCGGCTAGCTCCCAGCGGCTAGCGACTAGGATGTGGGCAGCACTCCTTCTACGTCGCCACCCTCCGAGTCAACGCCACTCCCGCCTTCGTTAAAGCTCGAACCACAGTTGAAACCAACATGTCCGCCCGGGCGTCGACCATCCATTGGCAGACGGTGGCGTCGCCCGACGATGTCATCCGCTGCTCCCACGCAGTTCTAGCGCCCGCAGTTCTTTAACCAGTCCACCCGCCTTGTTCGCCATCGGTCTGGATCTACCGCCACGCCCCCCTGGCCACGGGTATTGATCCGTGTTTGTGACGCGCCAAGCATCCCCAGGGTGCCCGGAGCGTACGCCACGCGGTTTCGTACCTGCGACGTGTACGAATTCACGTCCTTCTCCGTGAAGCCGCCGGGCATCCGCGTCGCTTCCGTGAACCGTTGCCAGGCGTCGTCCGCTTGGTCGTCCCGGAACGCCGCGGCTTTAAGACAAGAGGAGGGTCAACGCCAGTCTGAGCTGTGAGGGCGGGCGCTGGGCGTGGACCTACCTGTGGGAATGACCATCTGCCAGCTGCAACTAGAACCCGCCTGGACGGAGAGAGAGAGGAAGAGCGTTAGTGTGGGCACACGGAGAAACGTGAACACACTCTGGTTGCTATGGTAACACACTCTGGTTGCTATGGTAACACACTCTGGTTGCTATGGTAACACACTCTGGTTGCTATGGTAACACACCCTGGTTGCTATGGTAACACACCCTGGTTGCTATGGTAACACACCCTGGTTGCTATGGTAACACACCCTGGTTGCTATGGTAACACACTCTGGTTGCTATGGTAACGATACCCATACCCTCTGTTCTGATGCCCCTGGCACCGTACCTGCGGCGTGCTCTCCTCTTCCATGATCTCTTCCGGTAATTCGGTCGCTTCCGGTAGATTCCGCCACATTTCGTTCACGTGTTCGTCTGGTTGGTAAACGTCTTAAAGAGAAGAGGAGAGTTAACGACCGACCGGGCGGGCGAGCAGCCGACCAACCCACCGACCGGGCACACAACCCTCACCATGGTAACCAGGATCTATGTTCCTACCCTCACCATGGTAACCAGGATCTACGTTCCTACCCTCACCATGGTAACCAGGATCTATGTTCCTACCCTCACCATGGTAACCAGGATCTACGTTCCTACCCTCACCATGGTAACCAGGATCTACGTTCCTACCCTCACCATGGTAACCAGGATCTATGTTCCTACCCTCACCGTGGTAACCAGGATCTACGTTCCTACCCTCACCATGGTAACCAGGATCTATGTTCCTACCCTCACCGTAGTAACCAGGATCTACGTTCCTACCCTCACCATGGTAACCAGGATCTATGTTCCTACCCTCACCGTAGTAACCAGGATCTACGTTCCTACCCTCACCATGGTAATCAGGATCTACGTTCCTACTCTCACCATGGTAACCAGGATCTACGTTCCTACCCTCACCATGGTAACCAGGATCTACGTTCCTACCCTCACCATGGTAACCAGGATCTATGTTCCTACCCTCACCATGGTAACCAGGATCTACGTTCCTACCCTCACCATGGTAACCAGGATCTACGTTCCTACTCTCACCATGGTAACCAGGATCTACGTTCCTACCATCACCATGGTAACCAGGATCTACATTCTTACCCTCACCATGGTAACCAGGATCTACGTTCCTACTCTCACCATGGTAACCAGGATCTACGTTCCTACTCTCACCATGGTAACCAGGATCTATGTTCCTACCCTCACCATGGTAACCAGGATCTATGTTCCTACCCTCACCATGGTAACCAGGATCTACGTTCCTACCCTCACCATGGTAACCAGGATCTACGTTCCTACTCTCACCATGGTAACCAGGATATATGTTCCTACCCTCACCGTAGTAACCAGGATCTACGTTCCTACCCTCACCATGGTAACCAGGATCTACGTTCCTACCCTCACCATGGTAACCAGGATCTATGTTCCTACCCTCACCATGGTAACCAGGATCTACGTTCCTACTCTCACCATGGTAACCAGGATCTATGTTCCTACCCTCACCATGGTAACCAAGATCTACGTTCCTACCCTCACCATGGTAACCAGGATCTACGTTCCTACCCTCACCATGGTAACCAGGATCTACATTCCTACCCTCACCATGGTAACCAGGATCTACGTTCCTACCCTCACCATGGTAACCAGGATCTACGTTCCTACCCTCACCATGGTAACCAGGATCTACATTCCTACCCTCACCATGGTAACCAGGATCTATGTTCCTACCCTCACCATGGTAACCAGGATCTACGTTCCTACCCTCACCATGGTAACCAGGATCTACGTTCCTACCCTCACCATGGTAACCAGGATCTACATTCCTACCCTCACCATGGTAACCAGGATCTATGTTCCTACCCTCACCATGGTAACCAGGATCCACGTTCCTACCCTCACCATGGTAACCAGGATCCACGTTCCTACCCTCACCATGGTAACCAGGATCTACGTTCCTACCCTCACCATGGTAACCAGGATCTACGTTCCTACCCTCACCATGGTAACCAGGATCTATGTTCCTACCCTCACCATGGTAACCAGGATCTACGTTCCTACCCTCACCATGGTAACCAGGATCTACGTTCCTACCCTCACCATGGTAACCAGGATCTATGTTCCTACCCTCACCATGGTAACCAGGATCTATGTTCCTACCCTCACCATGGTAACCAGGATCTATGTTCCTACCCTCACCATGGTAACCAGGATCTACGTTCCTACCCTCACCATGGTAACCAGGATCTATGTTCCTACCCTCACCATGGTAACCAGGATCTATGTTCCTACCCTCACCATGGTAACCAAGATCTACATTCCTACCCTCACCATGGTAACCAGGATCTACGTTCCTACCCTCACCATGGTAACCAGGATCTACATTCCTACCCTCACCATGGTAACCAGGATCTACGTTCCTACCCTCACCATGGTAACCAGGATCTATGTTCCTACCCTCACCATGGTAACCAGGATCTACATTCCTACCCTCACCATGGTAACCAGGATCTACGTTCCTACCCTCACCATGGTAACCAGGATCTACATTCCTACCCTCACCATGGTAACCAGGATCTACGTTCCTACCCTCACCATGGTAACCAGGATCCACGTTCCTACCCTCACCATGGTAACCAGGATCTACGTTCCTACCCTCACCATGGTAACCAGGATCTACGTTCCTACCCTCACCATGGTAACCAGGATCTACGTTCCTACCCTCACCATGGTAACTAGGATCTATGTTCCTACCCTCACCATGGTAACCAGGATCTACGTTCCTACCCTCACCATGGTAACCAGGATCTACGTTCCTACCCTCACCATGGTAACCAGGATCTACGTTCCTACCCTCACCATGGTAACCAGGATCTACATTCCTACCCTCACCATGGTAACCAGGATCTACGTTCCTACCCTCACCATGGTAACCAGGATCTACGTTCCTACCCTCACCATGGTAACCAGGATCTACGTTCCTACCCTCACCATGGTAACCAGGATCTACGTTCCTACCCTCACCATGGTAACCAGGATCTATGTTCCTACCCTCACCATGGTAACCAGGATCTATGTTCCTACCCTCACCATGGTAACCAGGATCTACGTTCCTACCCTCACCATGGTAACCAGGATCAGGGTGGCGGGGCTCTAACTCAGATCAGGTGAGGAGCTCTGCCATCTGGGAGGAGCTCGGAGTAGATCCGTTGCTCCTCCAGATAGGTTGGTTTTGGGCATCTGGTTAGGATGCCACCCTCTCTGGTGAGGTGTTCCATGCCACCAGGAGGAGACCCAGAGGCAGACCCTGGACCTGCTGGACAGGGAACACCTCCTCCTGGGTAAACGTCGGCTCAGACTGGGTACAGGTGGTATAACCTTGGGTTGAGTAGGAAGGAAGATAGGTGGGTACCTGCGGGCGTCACCATCTGCGAGCTGAAACTGCTACCCCCCTGGACAGAGAGAGAGTTTTAGTTTGGGCGTAAGGGAAACGGCGTGCCGCCGTCGGGTAGGGGGGTTACCTCGGCGTCCGTCGATGCGGCGGCGGTCGTGCGTTGGCATAAATTCTTGAAGAGCTCCATCCGCCGTTCGGAGCGTTCGTCCATGATCTGTACCTCCCTCAAGAGGCGTTCCCTAGAGGGCAGAGGGGTTACACACACACACACACACACACACACACACACACACACACACACACGTGAAAAGGGGGCGGAGCCTCACTCTTAGTCCTCTCCACACACACACAGGTGAAAAGGGGCGGAGCCTCACTCATAGTCCTCTCCACACACACACACACACACACAGGTGAAAAGGGGGCGGAGCCTCACTCGTAGTCCTCTCCACACACACACACACACACAGGTTAAAAGGGGGCGGAGCCTCACTCGTAGTCCTCTCCACACACACACACACACACAGGTTAAAAGGGGGCGGAGCCTCACTCGTAGTCCTCTCCACACACACACACACACAGGTGAAAAGGGGGCGGAGCCTCACTCGTAGTCATTCTGCATCTTGGCGAACAGTTTGGTGAAATCTTGGCTCAGTTCGTGCCGGAGTTTGGTTTCCATCGCCAGGCTGCTCGCTTCTTCCTGCTTCAGCTCCTCCTTCAGACGTTCGACGGTCGCCATCGAGTCCTGCAGGTGAGACGGTCCAATCAGGTGAAGCCCTACCACTGGCCCCGCCCCCTCCACGTGGATGCTTAACGAACCTCTAGAGCGGCTTTAAGCCTAACGATCTCTAAACATCTCGGATCCCTGAGCTGCGAATCAGAAAACAGGGTTAGTGTGTCTTTAAGGACGCCTCCCACCTCGATGCAACCACCTGGCCGCCTCGGAGGTCCACCTGGCCGCCTCGGAGGTCCACCTGGCCGCCCTCGGAGGTCCACCTGGCCGCCTCAGAGGTCCACCTGGCCGCCCTCGGAGGTCCACCTGGCCGCCCTCGGAGGTCCACCTGGCCGCCCTCAGAGGTCCACCTGGCCGCCTCAGAGGTCCACCTGGCCGCCCTCGGAGGTCCACCTGGCCGCCTCAGAGGTCCACCTGGCCGCCCTCGGAGGTCCACCTGGCCGCCCTCGGAGGTCCACCTGGCCGCCCTCGGAGGTCCACCTGGCCGCCCTCGGAGGTCCACCTGGCCGCCCTCGGAGGTCCACCTGGCCGCCCTCGGAGGTCCACCTGGCCGCCCTCGGAGGTCCACCTGGCCGCCCTCGGGGGTCCACCTGGCCGCCTCAGAGGTCCACCTGGCCGCCCTCGGAGGTCCACCTGGCCGCCTCAGAGGTCCACCTGGCCGCCTCAGAGGTCCACCTGGCCGCCCTCGGAGGTCCACCTGGCCGCCTCGGAGGTCCACCTGGCCGCCCTCGGAGGTCCGCCCCCCACTTCTACCTGGCCGCCTCCCACTTCTACCTGGCCGCCCCCCACTTCTACCTGGCCGCCCCCCACTTCTACCTGGCCGCCCCCCACTTCTACCTGGCCGCCCCCCACTTCTACCTGGCCGCCCCTCACTGCGACCTGGCCGCCTCCCACTTCGACCTGGCCGCCTCCCACTTCGACCTGGCCGCCTCCCACTTCTACCTGGCCGCCTCCCACTTCTACCTGGCCGCCCCCCACTTCTACCTGGCCGCCCCCCACTTCTACCTGGCCGCCTCCCACTTCTACCTGGCCGCCTCCCACTTCTACCTGGCCGCCTCCCACTTCTACCTGGCCGCCTCCCACTGCGACCTGGCCGCCTCCCACTTCTACCTGGCCGCCTCCCACTTCTACCTGGCCGCCTCCCACTTCTACCTGGCCGCCTCCCACTTCTACCTGGCCGCCTCTCACTGCGACCTGGCCGCCTCCCACTTCTACCTGGCCGCCTCCCACTTCTACCTGGCCGCCTCCAAGGTCGTGGCCACCTCAAAGGTCGACCTGGCTCTCTCACCTGGGCACCTACCAGGTCGACGTGACCCCGCCCCTCTCCCTTACCTGTTCACGGTTGCTCTCCATGTTGCTCTGGGCGCCCTGTGATAGGTTCAGGACGTCAAAGTGGGAGGAGCGAGACCCAGCCGGAGTCGGTTTGGGCGCCAGAATAACAACCTGTAAAAAAAAAAAAAAAAAAAAAGCGTGAAACAAGACTGGCGACGGGCGGGTATGAAACCCCGTCGGCCAGCAGGGAGCGACGGCGAGCCGGTACCTTCTGTGCCAAAGCGGAGAACTTGAGGACGTTGGCGGTCTCGTCGTGCATGGAGGGGCTCTTGGCGATGTTGGCGATCATGCAGACTTGCCCGCCTCCGCAGAGGAAGCTCTGCAGGTACCGAGTCAGCTTGCTGTCTCTGAACGGGACGTGCTGCAGGAGCCTGGAGACCCCGCCCCCCCAAGTAGAGACGTTAGAGGAGGCGGAGCAATGCTGTGAGACCCCGCCCCCCCAAGTAGAGACGTTAGAGGAGGCGGAGCAATGCTGTGAGACCCCGCCCTCCCAAGTAGAGACGTTAGAGGAGGCGGAGCAAGGCTGTGAGACCCCGCCCTCCCAAGTAGAGACGTTAGAGGAGGCGGAGCAATGCTGTGAGACCCCGCCCCCCCAAGTAGAGACGTTAGAGGAGGCGGGGCGAGGCTGTGAGACCCCGCCCTCCAAGTAGAGACGTTAGAGGAGGCGGAGCAAGGCTGTGAGACCCCGC
Organism: Neostethus bicornis; assembly: GCA_902685375.1. Classification (NCBI taxonomy): domain Eukaryota; kingdom Metazoa; phylum Chordata; class Actinopteri; order Atheriniformes; family Phallostethidae; genus Neostethus; species Neostethus bicornis. The sequence goes on from CACRXE010000082.1 coordinate 362,635, forward strand.
CCCCCAAGTAGAGACGTTAGAGGAGGCGGGGCAAGGCTGTGAGACCCCGCCCTCCAAGTAGAGACGTTAGAGGAGGCGGAGCAATGCTGTGAGACCCCGCCCCCCCAAGTAGAGACGTTAGAGGAGGCGGGGCGAGGCTGTGAGACCCCGCCCTCCAAGTAGAGACGTTAGAGGAGGCGGAGCAAGGCTGTGAGACCCCGCCCTCCAAGTAGAGACGTTAGAGGAGGCGGAGCAAGGCTGTGAGACCCCGCCCCCCAAGTAGAGACGTTAGAGGAGGCGGGGCGAGGCTGTGAGACCCCGCCCTCCCAAGTAGAGACGTTAGAGGAGGCGGGGCGAGGCTGTGAGACCCCGCCCCCCAAGTAGAGACGTTAGAGGAGGCGGGGCGAGGCTGTGAGACCCCGCCCCCCAAGTAGACACGTTAGAGGAGGCGGAGCAAGGCTGTGAGACCCCGCCCCCCAAGAAGAGACGTTAGAGGAGGCGGAGCAAGGCTGTGAAACCCCGCCCTCCCAAGTAGAGACGTTAGAGGAGGCGGGGCAAGGCTGTGAAACCCCGCCCTCCCAAGTAGAGACGTTAGAGGAGGCAGAGCAAAGCTGTGAGACCCCGCCCTCCCAAGTAGAGACGTTAGAGGAGGCGGAGCAAAGCTGTGAAACCCCGCCCTCCCAAGTAGAGACGTTAGAGGAGGCGGAGCAAAGCTGTGAGACCCCGCCCTCCCAAGTAGAGACGTTAGAGGAGGCGGAGCAAGGCTGTGAGACCCCGCCCCCCCAAGTAGAGACGTTAGAGGAGGCGGAGCAAAGCTGTGAAACCCCGCCCTCCCAAGTAGAGACGTTAGAGGAGGCGGAGCAAGGCTGTGAGACCCTGCCCCCCAAGAAGAGACGTTAGAGGAGGCGGAGCAAAGCTGTGAAACCCCGCCTTCCCAAGTAGAGACGTTAGAGGAGGCGGAGCAAGGCTGTGAGACCCCGCCCCCCCAAGTAGAGACGTTAGAGGAGGCGGAGCAAGGCTGTGAGACCCCGCCCTCCCAAGTAGAGACGTTAGAGGAGGCGGAGCAAGGCTGTGAGACCCTGCCCCCCAAGTAGAGACGTTAGAGGAGGCGGAGCAAAGCTGTGAGACCCCGCCCCCCAAGTAGAGACGTTAGAGGAGGCGGAGTAAGGCTGGGCGAGGTTGTGTGTGCCCTCGTACCTGGTTCGCTGGTTGTGCCGCAGCGCCGTCAGGCATTTCCCCAGGATCAGCAGGGAGGTGTTGATGTTGCCCGCCTCCTTCAGGCGCTCGCCGCTGTTCTGCGTCTTGGCGCAGCGCTCCGACCCGGCCAGGTCGCACAGGCACAGCCTGCGGAGAGAGAGAGGCCGTTAGCGGGTAAACGCCGTTACTCACCCGACCAAACGCCGTGCCCACAGACGGTCGCTCACTCATTGATGCCGACGACGTGCGGGTACTCGATGCCCTCGATCTTTAGAACCCGGATGGAGAAGATGCTGTGACTGCAGAGAGAGGGTAGAGAGGTTAGGAGTGCCAGTCTGCCAAGGAGGAGCTCCGACGTCCGCCATCTTGGAGCTCGGACGTCCACCATCTTGGAGCTCCGACGTCCGCCATCTTGGAGCTCCGACGTCCGCCATCTTGGAGCTCCGACGTCCGCCATCTTGGAGCTCCGACGTCCGCCATCTTGGAGCTCCGACGTCCGCCATCTTGGAGCTCCGACGTCCGCCATCTTGGAGCTCCGACGTCCGCCATCTTGGAGCTCTGATGTCCGCCATCTTGGAGCTCTGACGTCCGCCATCTTGGAGCTCGGACGTCCACCATCTTGGAGCTCCGACGTCCGCCATCTTGGAGCTCCGATGTCCGCCATCTTGGAGATCCGACGTCCGCCATCTTGGAGCTCTGACGTCTACCAAGGCCGAGCCCAGACGTCTGGCGAGGCGGAGCCCTGATGTCCACCATCATGCCACTCAGACGTCCGCCATCATGCCACTCAGACGTCCGCCATCATGCCACTCTAACTCACCTCCTGCTGGACTCCTGGTTCAGGCGGGTAGAGGAGAAACTCTGATTTCTTTGCCCGATCTTCATCAGCTTAAAGGCTTCCTCGGCATCGTTGACTTGAACCCAGCGGAGCGCTGCGGGCACAAGAAGGAGGCGGCGTGACCGGGCAGGCGGGTGGAAGAGGCGGTCGTACCACCGAGCGGGCGCCGCTCACCTCTGATGAAGCCGTTCCCTTCGGCGTCCTGCGCCAGGCGCAGCGGCGGCCTGCGCTGCGTGCCACCGCTGCCCTCCAGCAGGTCGTAGATCTTCTCTTTGTAGATCTCGCAGAAGGAAACCCAGACGGAGAACGCCACGCCGCCGTCGCACGTCGACGGAGTAGCTGCGGGTACGATTAACAGCTGATCGCGGCCGGACGTACCAGGCTACCAACTACCAGGTCATAGTCCTCTCCATACACACACACACACACACACACACACACACACACACACACACACACACACACACACAGATACACACACACACACACACACACACACACACACACACACACACAGATACACACACACACACACACACACACACACACACACACACACACACACAGATACACACACACACACACACACACACACACACACACACACACACACACACACAGATACACACACACACACACACACACACACACATACACAGGTGGAAAGGGGGCGGAGCCTCACTCATAGTCCTCTTCACACACACACACACACACACACACACACACACACACACACACAGGTGGAAAGGGGGCGGAGCCTCACTCATAGTCCTCTCCACACACACACACACACACACACACACAGGTGGAAAGGGGGCAGAGCCTCACTCATAGTCCTCTCCACACACACACACACACACACACACACACACACACAGGTGGAAAGGGGGCGGAGCCTCACTCATAATCCTCTCCACACACACACACACACACACACAGGTGAAAAGGGGGCGGAGCCTCACTCATAGTCCTCTTCACACACACACACACACACAGGTGGAAAGGGGGCGGAGCCTCACTCATAATCCTCTCCACACACACACACACACACACACACACACACACAGGTGAAAAGGGGGCGGAGCCTCACTCATAATCCTCTCCACACACACACACACACACACACACACAGGTGAAAAGGGGGCGGAGCCTCACTCATAGTCCTCTTCA
>CACRXE010000082.1:370818-378318 GCA_902685375.1 Neostethus bicornis
GCTTCTCTCTGTGGAGGTCAGAGGTCGGATACGGAGGTAGACCTTCAACTGATTTTTTTTCTCACAAACAGAAACCTTAAAAAACAAAAAAAAAAGTGTCAAAAACTACAAAAACCTCCATTAAACAGGTTAAAAAACTACAAAAATAAAAAAAAACTACAAAAACCTCCATTAAACAAGTTAAAAAACTACAAAAATTAAAAAAAACTACAAAAACCTCCATTAAACAGGTTAAAAAACTACAAAAACCTCCATTAAACAGGTTAAAAAACTACAAAAATAAAAAAAAACTACAAAAACCTCCATTAAACAGGTTAAAAAACTACAAAAATAAAAAAAACTACAAAAACCTCCATTAAACAAGTTAAAAAACTACAAAAATAAAAAAAAACTACAAAAACCTCCATTAAACAAGTTAAAAAACTACAAAAATAAAAAAAAACTACAAAAACCTCCATTAAACAGGTTAAAAAACTACAAAAACCTCCATTAAACAAGTTAAAAAACTACAAAAATAAAAAAAACTACAAAAACCTCCATTAAACAGGTTAAAAAACTACAAAAACATCATTAAACAAGTTAAAAAACTACAAAAACCTCCATTAAACAGGTTAAAAAACTACAAAAATAAAAAAAAACTACAAAAACCTCCATTAAACAGGTTAAAAAACTACAAAAATAAAAAAAAAACTACAAAAACCTCCATTAAACAGGTTAAAAAACTACAAAAATAAAAAAAAACTACAAAAACCTCCATTAAACAGGTTAAAAAACTACAAAAATAAAAAAAACTACAAAAACCTCCATTAAACAGGTTAAAAAACTACAAAAACCTCCATTAAACAGGTTAAAAAACTACAAAAATAAAAAAAAACTACAAAAACCTCCATTAAACAGGTTAAAAAACTACAAAAACATCATTAAACAAGTTAAAAAACTACAAAAACCTCCATTAAACAAGTTAAAAAACTACAAAAATAAAAAAAACTACAAAAACCTCCATTAAACAAGTTAAAAAACTACAAAAACCTCCATTAAACAGGTTAAAAAACTACAAAAATAAAAAAAACTACAAAAACCTCCATTAAACAGGTTAAAAAACTACAAAAACCTCCATTAAACAAGCAGCCTTCGACGACTTGTATGCTAAGCTGAACAGCAAGGAGGGAGAGATGGACCTATACAGGTTGGCAAGACAGAGAGACAAAGATGGGAAGGATATGCAGCAAGTTAGGGTGATTAAAGATAGTAATGGATGTCTTTTGACAGATACCAGTAATGTGATGGGAAGATGGAAAGAGTACTTTGAAGAGTTGATGAATGAAGAAAATGAAAGAGAACAAAGAGTAGAAGATGTTACCATAGTGGACTGGAAAGTGGCTAGGATTAGTAAGGTAGAAATAAAGAGGGCACTGAAGAGAATGAAGAGTGGAAAGGCTCTGGGTCCTGATGATATCCCTGTAGAAGTATGGAAGTGTTTAGGTGAGGTGGCAGTAGAGTTTCTCACTGGGCTGTTTAACAGGATATCAGAAAGTGAGAAGATGCCTGATGAATGGAGAAGAAGTGTGCTGGTTCCTGTTTTTAAGAACAAGGGAGATGTGCAGAGTTGTGGTAACTACAGAGGAATAAAACTGATCAGTCATACGATGAAGTTATGGGGAAAAGTTTTCAAAGCTAGGCTAAGGTCTGAAGTAAGAATTTGTGAGCAGCAGTATGGTTTTATGCCTAAAAAGAGCACTACAGATGCAGTATTTGCCTTGAGGATGCTGATAGAGCGGTACAGAGAAGGCCAGAGGGAGCTGCACTGTGTCTTTGTAGATCTAGAGAAAGCGCATGACAGGGTACCTGGAGAAGAACTATGGTATTGTATGAGGAAGTCTGGTGTGACAGAGAAGTATGTTAGAGCGGTTCAGGACATGTATGAGGGCTGTAAGACAGTGGTGAGGTGTGCTGTAGGTGAGACAGAGGAGTTCAGTGTGGGGGTGGGACTGCACCAAGGATCTGCTCTGAGTCCTTTGCTGTTTGCTATGGTGATGGACAGGCTGACAGACGAGGTTAGACAGGAATCTCCATGGACAATGATGTTTGCAGATGACATTGTGATCTGTAGTGAGAGGAGGAAAGAGGTGGAGGAAAAGCTGGAGAGGTGGAGGTTTGCACTAGAAAGAAGAGGAATGAAGATTAGTCAGAGTAAAACAGAGTACATGTGTGTGAATGAGAGGGATCCAAATGGAAAAGTGAGAGGTTACAGGGAGAAGAGATAAAAAAGGTGGAAGATTTTAAGTACTTGGGATCAACAGTCCAGAGCAACGGAGAGTGTGGAAAAGAGGTGAAGAAGCGTGTTCAAGCAGGCTGGAACGGGTGGAGAAAAGTATCAGGTGTGATGTGTGACAAAAGAGTTTCAGCTAAAATGAAAGGGAAAGTGTACAAAACCGTGGTGAGAGCGGCCATGCTGATTGGTCTAGAGACAGTGTGGTGAGAGCGGCCATGCTGATTGGTCTAGAGACAGTGCCACTGAGGAAAAGACAGGAAGCAGAGATGTTTGTAGCAGAGATGAAGATGCTGAGGATCTCTCTGGGAGTGACCAGGATGGACAGGATCAGAAATGAGTATATCAGAGGAACAGCACATGTTAGAGGTTTTGGAGATAAAGTCCGGGAGGCCAGACTGAGATGGTTTGGACATGTGCAGAGGAGAGAGAGAGAGTACATCAGAAGAAGGATGCTGGATTTGGAACCACCAGGAAAGAGGGCTAGAGGAAGACCAAAGAGGAGGTTCATGGATACAGTGAAGGAAGACATGAAGATAGTTGGTGTGACCGAAGAGGATGCAGCAGATAGGGTTAGATGGAAGAAACTGACTTGCTGTGGCGACTCCTGAAGGGAAATGCCGAAAGGAGAAGAAGAAGAAACAGATAAAAAAACTACAAAAACCTCCATTAAACAGGTTAAAAAACTACAAAAATAAAAAAAAAACTACAAAAACCTCCATTAAACAGATAAAAAAACTACAAAAACCTCCATTAAACAGATAAAAAAACTACAAAAACCTCCATTAAACAGATAAAAAAACTACAAAAACCTCCATTAAACAGATAAAAAAACTACAAAAACCTCCATTAAACAGATAAAAAAACTACAAAAACCTCCATTAAACAGATAAAAAAACTACAAAAACCTCCATTAAACAGGTTAAAAAACTACAAAAATAAAAAAAACTACAAAAACCTCCATTAAACAGGTTAAAAGTTATTAAAAATTGTTTGAAGATTTCGAATCTTCAAACTCTTCAGGAATCGATTCGAGTGTTCCGTTCCGTCATCTTCCGCTTGCTCCGGGGTCGGGTCAAACGGGCAGCCCAGGCCTCTCTCTCCCCGGCTGCATCCTCCAGCTCACCCTGAAGGATCCCAAGTCGTTCCCCGTCCAGCTGTGAGACATAGTCTCTCCAGCAGGTCCGGGGTCTGCCCCTTGGTCTCCTCCCGGTGGGACGTGTCCGAAAACACCTCGCCCGCGAGGCGCTCGGGGGGCATCTTGACCAGATGCCCGAACCACCCCATCTGGCTCCTCTCGACCTGGAGGAGGAGAGGCTCGACACCGAACTCCTCCCGGATGGCAGAGCTCCTCACCCGATCTCTGAGTGAGAGTCTAGCCATCCTGTGGAGGAAGATCATTTCGGCCACTTGTACCCACAGCTGGTTACCATGGTGAGGGTAGGAACGTAGATCCTGGTTACCATGGTGAGGGTAGGAACATAGATCCTGGTTACCATGGTGAGGGTAGGAACATAGATCCTGGTTACCATGGTGAGGGTAGGAACATGTATCCTGGTTACCATGGTGAGGGTAGGAACGTAGATCCTGGTTACCATGGTGAGGGTAGGAACATAGATCCTGGTTACCATGGTGAGGGTAGGAACGTAGATCCTGGTTACCATGGTGAGGGTAGGAACATATATCCTGGTTACCATGGTGAGGGTAGGAACGTAGATCCTGGTTACCATGGTGAGGGTAGGAACGTAGATCCTGGTTACCATGGTGAGGGTAGGAACGTAGATCCTGGTTACCATGGTGAGGGTAGGAACATAGATCCTGGTTACCATGGTGAGGGTAGGAACGTAGATCCTGGTTACCATGGTGAGGGTAGGAACATAGATCCTGGTTACCATGGTGAGGGTAGGAACGTAGATCCTGGTTACCATGGTGAGGGTAGGAATATAGATCCTGGTTACCATGGTGAGGGTAGGAATGTAGATCCTGGTCACCATGGTGAGGGTAGGAATGTAGATCCTGGTTACCATGGTGAGGGTAGGAATATAGATCCTGGTTACCATGGTGAGGGTAGGAACGTAGATCCTGGTTACCATGGTGAGGGTAGGAACGTAGATCGTGGTTACCATGGTGAGGGTAGGAATGTAGATCCTGGTTACCATGGTGAGGGTAGGAATGTAGATCTGGTTACCATGGTGAGGGTAGGAACATAGATCCTGGTTACCATGGTGAGGGTAGGAACATAGATCCTGGTTACCGTGGTGAGGGTAGGAACGTAGATCCTGGTTACCATGATGAGGATTCTTGTAAATCGAGAGCTTTGTTTTTCGGCTCAGCTCTCTCTTCACCACGACGAACCGATGCAGTGTCCTAGTTATTGCTGATGCCGCACCGATCCGCCTGTGGTCCTCCACTCGTGAACAAGACCCCGAGATACTTAAACTCCTCCACTTGGGGCAGGACCCTGTCCCTGACCTTCAGGGGGCATTCGAGTGCTTTTTTTTTTTTTTTTTAAAGGAGGAAGAATGCGGCTGCAACTAATACCCATCCAAACGGTTGTGCAGTGGGCATTAGCCCAGATAATCAGAGGTTGTATCAGGAAGGGCATCAGATGTAAAACGATGCCAACACAAATACTATGTTCATGGATACAGTGAAGGAAGACATGAAGATAGTTGGCATGACTGAAGAGGATGCAGGAGATAGGGTTAGATGGATGGGACTGACTTGATGTGGAAACCCCTGGACGGGAACTGTGTGTGTGTGTATATATGTGTGTGTATGTGTACCTGTGTGTGTGTGTGTGTCAGTGTATGTGAGTGTATCAGTGTGTGTATATGAGTTTGTGCGTATCAGTATGAGTGTATATCAGTGTGTGTATCTGTGTGCTTGTGTATCAGTGATTGTATGTGTACCTGTGTGTGTGTGTATCAGTATGTGTGTGTGTGTGTATCAGTGTGTGTGTTTATATCAGTGTGGGTGTGTGTGTGTCAGTGTGTGTGTGTATGTATCAGTATGTGTGTGTGTGTGTATCAGTGTGTGTGTATATCAGTTTGTGTGTGTGTATATCAGTGTGTGTGTGTGTGTGTTTTCTACCTGTTGCGGTCCATCGTTGACGTCACCTTGAAACATATGCTCCATCATCTAAAAAAAAAAAATTCTTTTTTATTGAAAAAAAATAATTTAAAATCAATCCAAAAATCTTTAAAATCATCTGAAATCGAATTAAAAAAACTTTGTCACTCATTTTTAATCACTTTTTAATCATTTTAAAGACTTATTTTCTCTTTTTTTTTTAACCCTTTTAAACCAACAGTAAAAAAAAGATAGATTAAAAAAACCATTATTTTCTCCTTAAAAATAAAAGTAAAACAATCCAAACTTTCCGTAAAGATGTAATAAACTTTTAAAAACACTTACCGTTCAGTTTGGGTTTAAAAAAACGACTTTTTAATATAAATAAGAGTGTTTTTCTGGAGCTAAATAAAAGCTAACGGACGGTCAGCGGCGCTGCGCCATTCAAACTGACCAATCACAGGAACCGGAAGTGACGCAGGGGAACACACTGCGCATGTCCCAAACCTGGATGGAGGGGTTAGGGGGATGAATGGAGGGAATGTGGCTGTCAGATCTGTATAAGCAGCACGGTGGCGCTGTGGTTGGTCACAGTGGCTCCACAGCAAGAAGATCAGGGGTTCGAATCCCCTGTGGGACGAGGTTCTACCCTCCAAATTAAATCCCGTTCATTCTCTATGGGAGTCCTAAACCAGGAGGGATGCAATATATGTATGACCGCTAAGACAACAACAGCGCTATTTCACCGTTTCCAAAAATCCTTCTCAGTCATTAGAATGAATTAAAACAGCTTAAAGCTGAGATTTAACAGATTTTCACTTAAATAAAACTTATAAATAAACCAGCACGAGGTTTTTTTTATCTTTGCTCATGCGCAGTGGTCGGGGAAAAGTTTAGATAAATGTCTCTAAAATTAATCCCATTCATTCTCTATGGGAGGATGTAATATATTTATGACCGCTATGACAACAACAGCGCTGTTTCACCGTTTCTACTGCTTGGTAATTAGTTCTCAGTCATTAGAATTAATTAAAATAATTTAAACACTGAGATTTAACAGATTTTCAGGCAAGAGAAAAATTTATCAGTCATTTAGCAGCAGTTTTTAAACTTCTTTTTCACCAGCAGCGGATTGTTGGCATGCACGAACAGCCACCATTTCCCTCCAGGGGGCGCCACATCAAGTCAGTCCCCTCCATCTAACCCTATCTCCTACATCTTCTTCAGTCACACCAACTATCTTCATGTCTTCCTTCACTGTATCCATGAACCTCCTCTTTGGTCTTCCTCTAGTCCTCTTTCCTGGTGGTTCCAAATCCAGCATCCTTCTTCTGATGTACTCTCTCTCTCTCCTCTGTACATGTCCAAACCATCTCAGTCTGACCTCTCTGACTTTAAAACTTCTAACATGTGCTGTTCCTCTGATCCTGTCCATCCTGGTCACTCCCAGAGAGATCCTCAGCATCTTCATCTCTGCTACAAACATCTCTGTTTCCTGTCTCTAGACCAATCAGCATGGCCGCTCTCACCACACTGTCTCTAGACCAATCAGCATGGCCGCTCTCACCACACTGTCTCTAGACCAATCAGCGTGGCCGCTCTCACCACGCTGTCTCTAGACCAATCAGCGTGGCCGCTCTCACCACACTGTCTCTAGACCAATCAGCATGGCCACTCTCACCACACTGTCTCTAGACCAATCAGCATGGCCGCTCTCACCACACTGTCTCTAGACCAATCAGCATGGCCGCTCTCACCACACTGTCTCTAGACCAATCAGCATGGCCGCTCTCACCACACTGTCTCTAGACCAATCAGCATGGCCGCTCTCACCACACTGTCTCTAGACCAATCAGCATGGCCGCTCTCACCACGCTGTCTCTAGACCAATCAGCATGGCCGCTCTCACCACGCTGTCTCTAGACCAATCAGCATGGCCGCTCTCACCACACTGTCTCTAGACCAATCAGCATGGCCGCTCTCACCACACTGTCTCTAGACCAATCAGCATGGCCGCTCTCACCACACTGTCTCTAGACCAATCAGCATGGCCGCTCTCACCACACTGTCTCTAGTCCAATCAGCATGGCCGCTCTCACCACACTGTCTCTAGACCAATCAGCATGGCCGCTCTCACCCCACTGTCTCTAGACCAATCA
>CACRXE010000082.1:390818-393318 GCA_902685375.1 Neostethus bicornis
CCCCATTTTTACCCAGTGAGACATCCTAACCTCAAACTATCTTTGGTTGAGCCAGAAAATAAATAATGATGTCATCATCAGGGGACGTAATAAATAGAACGTGTTGTCATGGAAACCAGGAAGTATGGATGAGGTCATACTGTGTTCCTATTGGTTATAGAACGTGTTGTCATGGATACCAGGAAGTATGGATGAGGTCATACTGTGTTCCTATTGGTTAGAGGTCATCAGGGGAGAAGTGACCCTAATGGTCACCTAATTAGTTACTAATTAGTTACTAATGAGATTGATTGGTTACTGATCCTCCTTGAGTTACCGGGTAGTGTTACCATGGCAACCAGATTCTATGGGAAGGGCACAGAGTGGCCTAGTGTCCCATACACGGGTACACAGGTGGAGAGGGTCGTGGGCGTGGCTCCGCCCAGTGGTGAGTCGAAGCCACCTGTTTGGGTGTGGGTGAAGATGTGGTGAATGGAGTGGTACTTGGGGCAAATGGGCCGGGTCTGTGTGGTGTTTAGAGGATGGCAGAAGGGAGGAGGGCACAGGTGGTGATTAGATGGGGCACGCAGGGTTAAATGGTTCTCTCAGGGTGGTGGGTTGGCACTTGGATGGGCAGTGTGGGCGGCGTGGGGAGGTAGAGACTGTGGTGGGTATGAGAGGGAGAGAGCGGATAGCGGGTAGTGGGTATGTTGGGGATATTGAGGGTATATTTAAGGTGGTAGATCTGGAGCGTGTGTTGGCATTGGATGGGCATGGATGGGGAGAAGTATAGGGTAGATGGATCAGGGGCCAAGTGTTGGCAAGTGTCATGCCAAGCGGGCGGTAATGCCCCAGAAGGGCGCTTCTGCCATAAAACCACAAGAAGAAGAAGTTTCTCTTACATGAACGCGGGTCACCGTGTACCCTCATGGGAGACGAGGGCGAGCGCCAGGGGGTTCAACCCAAACAAGGGGGCACGCTTCCAGAGGGCATACCACCTGTAGGAGGGGGCCTAGGGGTCGGGTGAAGGAGGAGTTGGCATCGTTTTCAAATAATTAGCGACAAAATGGCGGCTTTTTTTTTTAAAAGAAAAAAAGTGCTAATTTGTCTTTTTTTTAGTCAAAAAAGTTGCAACTTAAAAAAAAAAAAGCCACAAAAAGTCCGTTTTTTGTTGAAAAAAAGTTGCGAAAAAAGTTGCGAAAACCCGCAATAAAAGTAAAAAAAAAGCAAAAACTTTTATCAAAAAGTCACAATTTTTTTAAAAAAAAAAGTCACAAACATTTCCTTTTTTAATACAAAAAAAATAAAAAATAAACTTTTAAAGTTTTAAGTGTTAAAAAAAATCACAAAAAAAAAACTTTTTTTTACTTTTTCGGGATTAAAGTTTAAAAATAGTTTCTGATGAAAAAAAAAAAAAGGTAAAAAAAAAGTTGATAAATTTTCAAAAAAAAAAAAAGTTGTTTTAATTTGTCAAAAATACAAATTTCTAATTAAGTTGAAAAAGTGACAAAAAAGTTTTTAAAAAAAGTGACAAAAGCGCCGAGGCGGCCATTTTTTTTTTATTTTTGTTTTTGATTATTTTGAATTACTCTATTCATCCCTCACCATGCTGCACTCCTTACACCGCAGCAGGCTGCCCTTCAACGGCGCCAATGGTGGGAGAAGCGGGGGTTAGGTGTCTTCTCCAAGGACCCTAGACGTGCTCTCCGTGGGACGCGAACCCGCGACCTTCCGGTCCGCGAGCGAACGCGCTAACCACGCGGCCACCGTCTCCACCATTTTGTGCGATGAACGGTCTTTTTAGCCAAAAAACTGGAACCTATGGGATAAAAATGACTAAAAGCAATTATTTTCTGTAGTGCAACTGTTTATTTACAATAAAATTTTTACATAAAATATCACAATTTTTTAAAGTTGGGTTTTCTTCCACGAAGGTTGTGACTGATGCCACGAAGGAAGGGTTCTAGGAGATTTCAGCCAAAAACCTATTTAATATAAAATTGTGATATTTTATATAAAACATTGTGATATTTTGTAAATAGACTAGGTTCCAGTTTCTTGTCTGTGTCTGATATGAGCGTTCACCCAGTAGGACAGATATGTAACCCTTTGTCTTACGTGTAGATATATTCATTTTTATCCCATAGCTCAAATCAAAAATTCTGATATTTTTAGAAAATTCTGATAAAATTCTAATATTTTTTAAAGATTCTGATATTTTATGTAAATTTTTTTATCGTAAATAAACAGTTGCACTACAGAAAATAATTGCTTTTAGTCTTAAAAATTTTTATCGCGCAAAAATTTTTATCGTGCTTTTAGTCATTTAAATTTTTTTTATCGTAAATAAACAGTTGCGCCCAGGTTGCAGTTCTTCAAATGTCCGTGGCTGAAAAGTCCGTTCACCCGAAGGATGGCAGGGATGGTCTTCTTGCACCAGGTTGTGGAGACGAACCTGAAGCTCCTGGTACACCATCGGATGCCACGCTCCTCCTGGAGCCTCACCCTGCAAGCACCCAAT
>CACRXE010000082.1:418318-423318 GCA_902685375.1 Neostethus bicornis
TGTGTGTGTGTCTATCAGTGTGTGTATGTGTGTGTGTCTGTGTGTGTGTGTGTCTATCAGTGTGTGTGTGTGTGTCTATCAGTGTGTGTGTGTGTGTCTATCTGTGTGTGTGTGTGTGTCTATCAGTGTGTGTGTGTGTGTGTCTATCAGTGTGTGTGTGTGTGTGTGTGTGTGTCTATCAGTGTGTGTGTGTGTGTGTCTATCAGTGTGTGTGTGTGTGTGTCTATCAGTGTGTGTATGTGTGTGTGTGTGTGTGTGTGTGTGTGTGTCTATCAGTGTGTGTGTGTGTGTGTCTATCAGTGTGTGTGTGTGTGTGTGTGTCTATCAGTGTGTGTGTGTGTGTGTCTATCAGTGTGTGTGTGTGTGTCTATCAGTGTGTGTGTGTGTGTGTGTTTATCAGTGTGTGTGTGTCTATCTGTGTGTGTGTGTGTGTGTGTGTCTATCAGTGTGTGTGTGTGTGTCTATCAGTGTGTGTGTGTGTGTCTATCTGTGTGTGTGTGTGTGTGTCTATCAGTGTGTGTGTGTGTGTGTCTATCAGTGTGTGTGGGTGTGTCTATCAGTGTGTGTGTGTGTGTGTGTGTCTATCAGTGTGTGTATGTGTGTGTGTCTGTGTGTGTGTGTGTCTATCAGTGTGTGTGTGTGTGTCTATCAGTGTGTGTGTGTGTGTCTATCTGTGTGTGTGTGTGTGTCTATCAGTGTGTGTGTGTGTGTGTCTATCAGTGTGTGTGTGTGTGTGTGTGTCTATCAGTGTGTGTGTGTGTGTGTCTATCAGTGTGTGTATGTGTGTGTGTCTGTGTGTGTGTGTGTCTATCAGTGTGTGTGTGTGTGTCTATCAGTGTGTGTGTGTGTGTCTATCTGTGTGTGTGTGTGTGTCTATCAGTGTGTGTGTGTGTGTGTGTGTCTATCAGTGTGTGTGTGTGTGTGTCTATCAGTGTGTGTGTGTGTGTGTCTATCAGTGTGTGTGTGTGTGTGTCTATCAGTGTGTGTGTGTGTGTGTGTGTGTGTGTGTGTGTGTGTGTGTGTGTGTGTGTGTGTGTGTGTGTGTGTAAATGTAGAGGTTAAATTTCTCTCTTCTTTTTTTCTCAGACGTACCCGATGGTTCTGGAGTACCGACCTCGGATCGATTTCGGCTGAATACCCGCCCCCTCATGCCCCTCATGCCCCTCACCCCCTTAAGTCTCCGCCTCCTTCCCCCCTCCCCCCTCCGCTCCCTCCCCCATACGTCACCCTCCCCTCCCCCATACCTCACTCCCCCCTTCCCCCAGAGAAGAGAGTATTTTTGTAAAGCTGAAGATGAAAGAATCTATAGAATAATATATAAGATATTTTTAATGTTTGTCTGAATTTAGAATAAATGTCGCTTTTTTTACTGTGAAAGATTTCAATTCCATCTTTTCAGGAGGATCCTGGTTACCATGGTGATGGTAGGAACGTAGATCCTGGTTACCATGGTGAGGGTAGGAATGTAGATCCTGGTTACCATGGTGAGGGTAGGAACATAGATCCTGGTTACCATGGTGAGGGTAGGAATGTAGATCCTGGTTACCATGGTGAGGGTAGGAACGTAGATCCTGGTTACCATGGTGATGGTAGGAACGTAGATCCTGGTTACCATGGTGAGGGTAGGAACGTAGATCCTGGTTACCATGGTGAGGGTAGGAACATAGATCCTGGTTACCATGGTGATGGTAGGAACATAGATCCTGGTTACCATGGTGAGGGTAGGAACATAGATCCTGGTTACCATGGTGATGGTAGGAACGTAGATCCTGGTTACCATGGTGAGGGTAGGAACGTAGATCCTGGTTACCATGGTGAGGGTAGGAACGTAGATCCTGGTTACCATGGTGAGGGTAGGAACATAGATCCTGGTTACCATGGTGAGGGTAGGAACATAGATCCTGGTTACCATGGTGAGAGTAGGAACATAGATCCTGGTTACCATGGTGAGGGTAGGAACGTAGATCCTGGTTACCATGGTGAGGGTAGGAACATAGATCCTGGTTACCATGGTGAGAGTAGGAACATAGATCCTGGTTACCATGGTGAGGGTAGGAACGTAGATCCTGGTTACCATGGTGAGGGTAGGAACATAGATCCTGGTTACCATGGTGAGGGTAGGAACGTAGATCCTGGTTACCATGGTGAGGGTAGGAACATAGATCCTGGTTACCATGGTGAGAGTAGGAACATAGATCCTGGTTACCATGGTGAGGGTAGGAACGTAGATCCTGGTTACCATGGTGATGGTAGGAACGTAGATCCTGGTTACCATGGTGATGGTAGGAACGTAGATCCTGGTTACCATGGTGATGGTAGGAACATAGATCCTGGTTACCATGGTGAGTGTAGGAATGTAGATCCTGGTTACCATGGTGAGGGTAGGAACATAGATCCTGGTTACCATGGTGAGTGTAGGAACATAGATCCTGGTTACCATGGTGAGGGTAGGAACGTAGATCCTGGTTACCATGGTGATGGTAGGAACATAGATCCTGGTTACCATGGTGAGGGTAGGAACGTAGATCCTGGTTACCATGGTGATGGTAGGAACATAGATCCTGGTTACCATGGTGAGGGTAGGAACGTAGATCCTGGTTACCATGGTGAGGGTAGGAACGTAGATCCTGGTTACCATGGTGAGGGTAGGAACGTAGATCCTGGTTACCATGGTGAGGGTAGGAATGTAGATCCTGGTTACCATGGTGAGGGTAGGAACGTAGATCCTGGTTACCATGGTGATGGTAGGAACGTAGATCCTGGTTACCATGGTGAGGGTAGGAACGTAGATCCTGGTTACCATGGTGAGGGTAGGAAGGTAGATCCAGGTTACCATGGTGAGGGTAGGAACGTAGATCCTGGTTACCATGGTGAGGGTAGGAACGTAGATCCTGGTTACCATGGTGAGGGTAGGAACGTAGATCCTGGTTACCATGGTGAGGGTAGGAACATAGATCCTGGTTACCATGGTGAGGGTAGGAACGTAGATCCTGGTTACCATGGTGAGGGTAGGAACGTAGATCCTGGTTACCATGGTGAGGGTAGGAACGTAGATCCTGGTTACCATGGTGAGGGTAGGAACATAGATCCTGGTTACCATGGTGAGGGTAGGAATGTAGATCCTGTTACCATGGTGAGGGTAGGAACATAGATCCTGGTTACCATGGTGAGGGTAGGAAGGTAGATCCAGGTTACCATGGTGATGGTAGGAACATAGATCCTGGTTACCATGGTGAGGGTAGGAACGTAGATCCTGGTTACCATGGTGAGGGTAGGAACATAGATCCTGGTTACCATGGTGAGGGTAGGAAGGTAGATCCAGGTTACCATGGTGATGGTAGGAACATAGATCCTGGTTACCATGGTGAGGGTAGGAAGGTAGATCCAGGTTACCATGGTGATGGTAGGAACATAGATCCTGGTTACCATGGTGAGGGTAGGAACGTAGATCCTGGTTACCATGGTGAGGGTAGGAACATAGATCCTGGTTACCATGGTGAGGGTAGGAAGGTAGATCCAGGTTACCATGGTGATGGTAGGAACGTAGATCCTGGTTACCATGGTGAGGGTAGGAACGTAGATCCTGGTTACCATGGTGAGTGTAGAAACATAGATCCTGGTTACCATGGTGAGGGTAGGAACATAGATCCTGGTTACCATGGTGAGGGTAGGAACATAGATCCTGGTTACCATGGTGAGGGTAGGAATGTAGATCCTGGTTACCATGGTGAGGGTAGGAACATAGATCCTGGTTACCATGGTGAGGGTAGGAACATAGATCCTGGTTACCATGGTGAGGGTAGGAACTAGATCCTGGTTACCATGGTGAGAGTAGGAATTTAGATCCTGGTTACCATGGTGAGGGTAGGAACATAGATCCTGGTTACCATGGTGAGGGTAGGAACATAGATCCTGGTTACCATGGTGAGGGTAGGAACTAGATCCTGGTTACCATGGTGAGGGTAGGAACGTAGATCCTGGTTACCATGGTGAAGGTAGTAACATTGATCCTGGTTACCATGGTGAGGGTAGGAACATAGATCCTGGTTACCATGGTGAGGGTAGGAACGTAGATCCTGGTTACCATGGTGAGGGTAGGAACTAGATCCTGGTTACCATGGTGAGAGTAGGAACGTAGATCCTGGTTACCATGGTGAGGGTAGGAACGTAGATCCTGGTTACCATGGTGAGGGTAGGAACATAGATCCTGGTTACCATGGTGAGGGTAGGAACATAGATCCTGGTTACCATGGTGAGAGTAGGAACGTAGATCCTGGTTACCATGGTGAGGGTAGGAACGTAGATCCTGGTTACCATGGTGATGATGCAGCGTTCTTCATGTTTCCTGTAATTTTCTAATCAGAATAAGATCAAGCTTTTATTTTGAAAGGTTTCCATCTGTCTCCTGACTTTCTGATCTTTAAGTTTTACTCTGAAGGTGTTTTTTTTTCCCGTTTGAAGGGATGAGCAGGGATCACTGATCCAGAACGTTCTGTCACCATGACACAGTCTCAGATTACTGGTGTGGAATTCCTGCTGACACGTGTGGTCCGTTTATAGAGGCCTGACACACCCTCACACACCCTCACACACACATGTCATTCTTCTTTCACACACAATCAAGGACGTCAGACATTATAGATCCCAGCTGAGAGACACGGAAACACCGGGTACACGTTTATGAGGAGTCAAACATGGATTATGTAAGAGGACAGGCAGGGTACACCCCGACCCAGCAGCCATGTTTTTGGAGAAAACCAGAAAAAACCTACACATACACAAGTAGAACATGTAAACTACACACAGAAAGACCAGTGTTCCAAACCTCTTGAATCTAGGATCTATGTTCCTACCCTCACCATGGTAACCAGGATCTACGTTCCTACCCTCACCATGGTAACCAGGATCTACATTCCTACCCTCACCATGGTAACCAGGATCTACATTCCTACCCTCACCATGGTAACCAGGATCTACGTTCCTACCCTCACCATGGTAAC
>CACRXE010000082.1:428318-433318 GCA_902685375.1 Neostethus bicornis
ATAAAGTGACTAAGAGATGTGGGGATCCAGGTTATAAAGTGACTAAGAGATGTGGGGATCCAGGTTATAAAGTGACTAAGAGATGTGGGGATCCAGGTTATAAAGTGACTAAGAGATGTGGGGATCCAGGTTATAAAGTGTCTAAGAGATGTGGGGATCCAGGTTATAAAGTGTCTAAGAGATGTGGGGATCCAGGTTATAAAGTGACTAAGAGATGTGGGGATCCAGGTTATAAAGTGACTAAGAGATGTGGGGATCCAGGTTATAAAGTGATTAAGAGATGTGGGGATCCAGGTTATAAAGTGACTAAGAGATGTGGGGATCCAGGTTATAAAGTGACTAAGAGATGTGGGGATCCAGGTTATAAAGTGATTAAGAGATGTGGGGATCCAGGTTATAAAGTGTCTAAGAGATGTGGGGATCCAGGTTATAAAGTGATTAAGAGATGTGGGGATCCAGGTTATAAAGTGATTAAGAGATGTGGGGATCCAGGTTATAAAGTGACTAAGAGATGTGGGGATCCAGGTTATAAAGTGATTAAGAGATGTGGGGATCCAGGTTATAAAGTGACTAAGAGATGTGGGGATCCAGGTTATAAAGTGACTAAGAGATGTGGGGATCCAGGTTATAAAGTGTCTAATAGATGTGGGGATCCAGGTTATAAAGTGTCTAAGAGATGTGGGGATCCAGGTTATAAAGTGACTAAGAGATGTGGGGATCCAGGTTATAAAGTGACTAAGAGATGTGGGGATCCAGGTTATAAAGTGACTAAGAGATGTGGGGATCCAGGTTATAAAGTGACTAAGAGATGAGGGGATCCAGGTTATAAAGAGACTAAGAGATGTGGGGATCCAGGTTATAAAGTGATTAAGAGATGTGGGGATCCAGGTTATAAAGAGACTAAGAGATGTGGGGATCCAGGTTATAAAGTGACTAAGAGATGAGGGGATCCAGGTTATAAAGAGACTAAGAGATGTGGGGATCCAGGTTATAAAGTGATTAAGAGATGTGGGGATCCAGGTTATAAAGTGACTAAGAGATGTGGGGATCCAGGTTATAAAGTGATTAAGAGATGTGGGGATCCAGGTTATAAAGTGACTAAGAGATGTGGGGATCCAGGTTATAAAGTGTCTAAGAGATGTGGGGATCCAGGTTATAAAGTGACTTAGAGATGTGGGGATCCAGGTTATAAAGTAACTAAGAGATGTGGGGATCCAGGTTATAAAGTGACTAAGAGATGTGGGGATCCAGGTTATAAAGTGATTAAGAGATGTGGGGATCCAGGTTATAAAGTGATTAAGAGATGTGGGGATCCAGGTTATAAAGTGACTAAGAGATGTGGGGATCCAGGTTATAAAGTGACTAAGAGATGTGGGGATCCAGGTTATAAAGTGACTAAGAGATGTGGGGATCCAGGTTATAAAGTGACTAAGAGATGTGGGGATCCAGGTTATAAAGTGATTAAGAGATGTGGGGATCCAGGTTATAAAGTGATTAAGAGATGTGGGGATCCAGGTTATAAAGTGATTAAGAGATGTGGGGATCCAGGTTATAAAGTGACTAAGAGATGTGGGGATCCAGGTTATAAAGTGATTAAGAGATGTGGGGATCCAGGTTATAAAGTGATTAAGAGATGTGGGGATCCAGGTTATAAAGTGATTAAGAGATGTGGGGATCCAGGTTATAAAGTGACTAAGAGATGTGGGGATCCAGGTTATAAAGTGACTAAGAGATGTGGGGATCCAGGTTATAAAGTGACTAAGAGATGTGGGGATCCAGGTTATAAAGTGATTAAGAGATGTGGGGATCCAGGTTATAAAGTGATTAAGAGATGTGGGGATCCAGGTTATAAAGTGATTAAGAGATGTGGGGATCCAGGTTATAAAGTGACTAAGAGATGTGGGGATCCAGGTTATAAAGTGACTAAGAGATGTGGGGATCCAGGTTATAAAGTGACTAAGAGATGTGGGGATCCAGGTTATAAAGAGTTCATAAGTCCAACGGCAGAAGGGAAGAAGCTGTTTTTGTGGCGGGACGTTCTGGTCCGAATGGACCGGAGCCTCCTGCCCGAGGGGAGTCGCTCAAAAAGTCCATGTCCAGGGTGGGAAGGGTCAGCTACTATCCGACCTGCACGCCCCCGAGTCCTGGAGACGTACAGGTCTTCGAGAGATGGAAGGCTGCAGCCGATCACCTTCTCTACAGAGCGCACAATGCGCTGCAGTCTGTGTTTGTCCCTGGCTGTGGCTCCAGCGTACCACACGGTGATGGAGGAGGTGAGGACAGACTCGATGATGGCTGTGTAAAACTGCACCAACATCTGGGCGGGCAGATTATTTGCGGGTAGCGCCCGAATGGCAGCATAAACATGGATCCAGCCGAGCTCCCACCTTCTGGTTCCCTCGGCGTTCACCGAGCTAACAATTTAACCTTCCTAGAACGTTTTTTTTAAAGGTTCTTTTTGTTTTTTTAAAGGTTCTTTTTGTTTTTTTAAAGGTTCTTTTTGTTTTTTTTAAAGGTTATTTTTGGTTATTTTTGTTTTTTTAAAAGTTAGTTTTGTTTTTTAAAGGTTTTTTTTGGTTTTTTAAAGTTTTTTATTTGAGCCATGGGATAAAATGACTAAAACCATTTATTTTCTGTAGTGCAACTGTTTATTTACGATAAAATTTTTAAATAAAATATTACAATTTTCTACATGAAATAGGTTTTTGGCCCAAATATCCGTGGCTGAAAAGTCCTAGAACCCCGGATCCACAGGTGTGCCAGTCCGGTCGCACTGTGTCCAACCTGGCAACCGAAAACCTGGGTTAGGGTTAGAGCTAGCCGTTAGGAGCTAGCCGTTAGGAGCTAGCCGTTAGGAGCTAGCCGCTAGGAGCTAGCCGTTAGGAGCTAGCCATTAGGAGCTAGCCGCTAGGAGCTAGCCGTTAGGAGCTAGCCGTTAGGAGCTAGCCGCTAGGAGCTAGCCGCTAGGAGCTAGCCGCTAGGAGCTAGCCGTTAGGAGCTAGCCGCTAGGAGCTAGCTGTTAGGAGCTAGCCGTTAGGAGCTAGCCGTTAGGAGCTAGCCGTTAGGAGCTAGCCGTTAGGAGCTAGCCGCTAGGAGCTAGCTGTTAAGAGCTAGCCGTTAGGAGCTAGCCGTTAGGAGCTAGCCGTTAGGAGCTAGCCGTTAGGAGCTAGCCGCTAGGAGCTAGCCGTTAGCAGCTAGCCATTGGGGGACTGTTCTTTCTGTGTGTAGTTTGCATGTTCTAGCTGTGATTGTGTGGGTTTTCTCTGGTTTAAAAACATACATGTTAGTTTGATTGAAAGGAGTGTGTGTGTGTGTGTGTGTGTGTGTGTGTGTGTGTGTGTGTGTGTGTGTGTGTGTGTGTTTGGAAGGACGCGCTTGTGTCCAGATACCAGCTCAACCCGTTACACCGGGTCACCCGGAACGGACAGACGCTTGTGGCTGCGTTCCTTCTGCCTTCATCTACAACACTCCTTCCCTCCAATGCCCCCACCTATGCCCCCACCTGGTGGGCATACGTGGTCCCTCACCGTCCCTCATCGTCCAGCCGAGCTCCAACCTTCTGGTCCCTCATCGTCCGGCCGAGCTCCAACCTTCTGGTCCCTCATCGTCCGGCCGAGTTCCAACCTTCTGGTCCCTCATCGTCCGGCCGAGCTCCAACCTTCTGGTCCCTCATCCGGCCGAGCTCCAACCTTCTGGTCCCTCATCGTCCAGCCGAGCTCCAACCTTCTGGTCCCTCATCGTCCAGCCGAGCTCCAACCTTCTGGTCCCTCATCATCCAGCCGAGCTCCAACCTTCTGGTCCCTCATCGTCCAGCCGAGCTCCAACCTTCTGGTCCCTCATCATCCGGCCGAGCTCCAACCTTCTGGTCCCTCATCGTCCAGCCGAGTTCCAACCTTCTGGTCCCTCATCGTCCAGCCGAGTTCCAACCTTCTGGTCCCTCATCGTCCAGTCGAGCTCCAACCTTCTGGTCCCTCATCGTCCAGCCGAGCTCCAACCTTCTGGTCCCTCATCGTCCAGCCGAGCTCCAACCTTCTGGTCCCTCATCGTCCAGCCGAGCTCCAACCTTCTGGTCCCTCATCGTCCAGCCGAGCTCCAACCTTCTGGTCCCTCATCGTCCGGCCGAGCTCCAACCTTCTGGTCCCTCATCGTCCAGCCGAGCTCCAACCTTCTGGTCCCTCATCGTCCAGCCGAGCTCCAACCTTCTGGTCCCTCATCGTCCAGCCGATCTCCAACCTTCTGGTCCCTCATCGTCCAGCCGAGTTCCAACCTTCTGGTCCCTCATCGTCCGGCCGAGTTCCAACCTTCTGGTCCCTCATCGTCCAGCCGAGCTCCAACCTTCTGGTCCCTCATCGTCCAGTCGAGCTCCAACCTTCTGGTCCCTCGTCGTCCGGCCGAGCTCCAACCTTCTGGTCCCTCATCGTCCGGCCGAGTTCCAACCTTCTGGTCCCTCATCCGGCCGAGCTCCAACCTTCTGGTCCCTCATCGTCCAGCCGAGTTCCAACCTTCTGGTCCCTCATCGTCCAGCCGAGCTCCAACCTTCTGGTCCCTCATCGTCCGGCCGAGCTCCAACCTTCTGGTCCCTCATCGTCCGGCCGAGTTCCAACCTTCTGGTCCCTCATCCGGCCGAGTTCCAACCTTCTGGTCCCTCATCATCCAGCTGAGCTCCAACCTTCTGGTCCCTCATCGTCCAGCTGAGCTCCAACCTTCTGGTCCCTCATCGTCCAGCCGAGCTCCAACCTTCTGGTCCCTCATCGTCCGGCCGAGTTCCAACCTTCTGGTCCCTCATCGTCCGGCCGAGTTCCAACCTTCTGGTCCCTCATCGTCCGGCCGAGCTCCAACCTTCTGGTCCCTCATCGTCCAGCCGAGCTCCAACCTTCTGGTCCCTCATCGTCCGGCCGAGTTCCAACCTTCTGGTCCCTCATCGTCCGGCCGAGCTCCAACCTTCTGGTCCCTCATCGTCCAGCCGAGCTCCAACCTTCTGGTCCCTCATCGTCCGGCCG
>CACRXE010000082.1:438318-443318 GCA_902685375.1 Neostethus bicornis
AGACAGACAGACAGTAAACTCCATTTTATACTCATTTAAACAGTAGTAGAAAACCCCCACAGAAATCCTGGTTACCATGGTGAGGGTAGGAACGTAGATCCTGGTTACCATGGTGAGGGTAGGAACGTAGATCCTGGTTACCATGGTGAGGGTAGGAACGTAGATCCTGGTTACCATGGTGAGGGTAGGAACGTAGATCCTGGTTACCATGGTGAGGGTAGGAACATAGATCCTGGTTACCATGGTGAGGGTAGGAATGTAGATCCTGGTTACCATGGTGAGGGTAGGAACGTAGATCCTGGTTACCATGGTGAGGGTAGGAACGTAGATCCTGGTTACCATGGTGAGGGTAGGAATGTAGATCCTGGTTACCATGGTGAGGGTAGGAACGTAGATCCTGGTTACCATGGTGAGAGTAGGAACATAGATCCTGGTTACCATGGTGATGGTAGGAACATAGATCCTGGTTACAATGGTGAGGGTAGGAACGTAGATCCTGGTTACCATGGTGAGGGTAGGAACGTAGATCCTGGTTACCATGGTGAGGGTAGGAACGTAGATCCTGGTTACCATGGTGAGGGTAGGAACGTGGATCCTGGTTACCATGGTGAGGGTAGGAACATAGATCCTGGTTACCATGGTGAGGGTAGGAACGTAGATCCTGGTTACCATGGTGAGGGTAGGAACATAGATCCTGGTTACCATGGTGAGGGTAGGAACGTAGATCCTGGTTACCATGGTGAGGGTAGGAACATAGATCCTGGTTACCATGGTGAGGGTAGGAACGTAGATCCTGGTTACCATGGTTAGGGTAGGAACGTAGATCCTGGTTACCATGGTGAGGGTAGGAACGTAGATCCTGGTTACCATGGTGAGGGTAGGAATGTAGATCCTTGTTACCATGGTGAGGGTAGGAACATAGATCCTGGTTACCATGGTGAGAGTAGGAACGTAGATCCTAGTTACCATGGTGAGGGTAGGAATGTAGATCCTTGTTACCATGGTGAGGGTAGGAACATAGATCCTGGTTACCATGGTGAGGGTAGGAACGTAGATCCTGGTTACCATGGTGAGGGTAGGAACATAGATCCTGGTTACCATGGTGAGGGTAGGAACGTAGATCCTGGTTACCATGGTGAGGGTAGGAATGTAGATCCTGGTTACCATGGTGAGGGTAGGAACATAGATCCTGGTTACCATGGTGAGGGTAGGAACGTAGATCCTGGTTACCATGATGAGGGTAGGAATGTAGATCCTGGTTACCATGGTGAGTGTAGGAACGTAGATCCCGGTTACCATGATGAGGGTAGGAACGTAGATCCTGGTTACCATGGTGAGGGTAGGAACATAGATCCTGGTTACCATGGTGAGGGTAAGAACGTAGATCCTGGTTACCATGGTGAGGGTAGGAACATAGATCCTGGTTACCATGGTGAGTGTAGGAACGTAGATCCCGGTTACCATGGTGAGGGTAGGAACGTAGATCCTGGTTACCATGGTGAGGGTAGGAACGTAGATCCTGGTTACCACGGTGAGGGTAGGAACGTAGATCCTGGTTACCATGGTGAGGGTAGGAATGTAGATCCTGGTTACCATGGTGAGTGTAGGAACGTAGATCCCGGTTACCATGATGAGGGTAGGAACGTAGATCATGGTTACCATGGTGAGGGTAGGAACATAGATCCTGGTTACCATGGTGAGAGTAGGAACGTAGATCCTGGTTATCATGGTGAGGGTAGGAACATAGATCCTGGTTACCATGGTGAGGGTAGGAACATAGATCCTGGTTACCATGGTGAGTGTAGGAATGTAGATCCTGGTTACCATGGTGAGAGTAGGAACATAGATCCTGGTTACCATGGTGAGGGTAGGAACGTAGATCCTGGTTACCATGGTGATGGTAGGAACATAGATCCTGGTTACCATGGTGAGGGTAGGAACGTAGATCCTGGTTACCATAGTGAGGGTAGGAACATAGATCCTGGTTACCATGGTGAGGGTAGGAACGTAGATCCTGGTTACCATGGTGATGGTAGGAACATAGATCCTGGTTACCATGGTGAGGGTAGGAACGTAGATCCTGGTTACCACGGTGAGGGTAGGATTATAGATCCTGGTTACCATGGTGAGGGTAGGAACGTAGATCCTGGTTACCATGGTGAGGGTAGGAACGTAGATCCTGGTTACCGTGGTGAGGGTAGGAACGTAGATCCTGGTTACCATGGTGAGGGTGGGAACATAGATCCTGGTTACCATGGTGAGGGTAGGAACGTAGATCCTGGTTACCATGGTGAGGGTAGGAACATAGATCCTGGTTACCATGGTGAGGGTAGGAACGTAGATCCTGGTTACCATGGTGAGGGTAGGAACATAGATCCTGGTTACCATGGTGAGGGTAGGAACATAGATCCTGGTTACCATGGTGAGGGTAGGAACGTAGATCCTGGTTACCATGGTGAGGGTAGGAACATAGATCCTGGTTACCATGGTGAGGGTAGGAACGTAGATCCTGGTTACCACGGTGAGGGTAGGAACATAGATCCTGGTTACCATGGTGAGGGTAGGAATGTAGATCCTGGTTACCATGGTGAGGGTAGGAACGTAGATCCTGGTTACCATGGTGAGGGTAGGAACATAGATCCTGGTTACCATGGTGAGGGTAGGAACGTAGATCCTGGTTACCATGGTTAGGGTAGGAACATAGATCCTGGTTACCATGGTGAGGGTAGGAATGTAGATCCTGGTTACCATGGTGAGGGTAGGAACGTAGATCCTGGTTACCATGGTGAGGGTAGGAACATAGATCCTGGTTACCATGGTGAGGGTAGGAACATAGATCCTGGTTACCATGGTGAGGGTAGGAACGTAGATCCTGGTTACCATGGTTAGGGTAGGAACATAGATCCTGGTTACCATGGTGAGGGTAGGAACATTGATCCTGGTTACCATGGTGAGGGTAGGAACGTAGATCCTGGTTACCATGGTGAGGGTAGGAACGTAGATCCTGGTTACCATGGTGAGGGTAGGAATGTAGATCCTGGTTACCATGGTGAGGGTAGGAACATAGATCCTGGTTACCATGGTGAGGGTAGGAACGTAGATCCTGGTTACCATGGTGAGGGTAGGAACGTAGATCCTGGTTACCATGGTGAGGGTAGGAACGTAGATCCTGGTTACCATGGTGAGGGTAGGAACATAGATCCTGGTTACCATGGTGAGGGTAGGAACATAGATCCTGGTTACCATGGTGAGGGTAGGAACGTAGATCCTGGTTACCATGGTGAGTGTAGGAACGTAGATCCTGGTTACCATGGTGAGGGTAGGAACGTAGATCCTGGTTACCATGGTGATGGTAGGAACATAGATCCTGGTTACCATGGTGAGGGTAGGAATGTAGATCCTGGTTACCATGGTGAGTGTAGGAACGTAGATCCTGGTTACCATGGTGAGGGTAGGAACGTAGATCCTGGTTACCATGGTGAGGGTAGGAATGTAGATCCTGGTTACCATGGTGAGGGTAGGAATGTAGATCCTGGTTACCATGGTGAGTGTAGGAACGTAGATCCTGGTTACCATGGTGAGGGTAGGAACGTAGATCCTGGTTACCATGGTGAGGGTAGGAACGTAGATCCTGGTTACCATCATGAGGGTAGGAACGTAGATCCTGGTTACCATGGTGAGTGTAGGACCGTAGATCCCGGTTATCATGGTGAGGGTAGGAACGTAGATCCTGGTTACCATGGTGAGGGTAGGAACATAGATCCTGGTTACCATGGTGAGGGTAGGAACGTAGATCCTGGTTACCATGGTGAGGGTAGGAACATAGATCCTGGTTACCATGGTGAGGGTAGGAACGTAGATCCTGGTTACCATGGTGAGGGTAGGAACATAGATCCTGGTTACCATGGTGAGGGTAGGAACGTAGATCCTGGTTACCATGGTGAGGGTAGGAACATAGATCCTGGTTACCATGGTGAGGGTAGGAACATAGATCCTGGTTACTATGGTGAGGGTAGGAACGTAGATCCTGGTTACCATGGTGAGGGTAGGAACGTAGATCCTGGTTACTATGGTGAGGGTAGGAACGTAGATCCTGGTTACCATGGTGAGGGTAGGAACGTAGATCCTGGTTACCATGGTGAGGGTAGGAACATAGATCCTGGTTACCATGGTGAGGGTAGGAACATAGATCCTGGTTACCATGGTGAGGGTAGGAACATAGATCCTGGTTACCATGGTGAGGGTAGGAACGTAGATCCTGGTTACCATGGTGAGGGTAGGAACGTAGATCCTGGTTACCATGGTGAGGGTCGGAACATAGATTCTGGTTACCATGGTGAGGGTAGGAATGTAGATCCTGGTTACCATGGTGAGGGTAGGAATGTAGATCCTGGTTACCATGGTGAGTGTAGGAACATAGATCCTGGTTACCATGGTGAGGGTAGGAACGTAGATCCTGGTTACCATGGTGAGGGTAGGAACGTAGATCCTGGTTACCACGGTGAGGGTAGGAACGTAGATCCTGGTTACCACGGTGAGGGTAGGAACATAGATCCTGGTTACCATGGTGAGGGTAGGAACATAGATCCTGGTTACCATGGTGAGGGTAGGAACGTAGATCTTGGTTACCATGGTGAGGGTAGGAACATAGATCCTGGTTACCATGGTGAGGGTAGGAACGTAGATCCTGGTTACCATGGTGAGGGTAGGAACGTAGATCCTGGTTACCATGGTGAGGGTAGGAATGTAGATCCTGGTTACCATGGTGAGGGTAGGAACGTAGATCCTGGTTACCATGGTGAGGGTAGGAACATAGATCCTGGTTACCATGGTGAGGGTAGGAACGTAGATCTTGGTTACCATGGTGAGGGTAGGAACATAGATCCTGGTTACCATGGTGAGGGTAGGAACGTAGATCCTGGTTACCATGGTGAGGGTAGGAATGTAGATCCTGGTTACCATGGTGAGGGTAGGAATGTAGATCCTGGTTACCATGGTGA
>CACRXE010000082.1:465818-468318 GCA_902685375.1 Neostethus bicornis
GTCCCAAATCAACCTGTACACTGCAGTCCCCGAGCCAATCACAAAGCAGCTTTCTACCTAGAAGCTAGCGTCAGCAGCCAATCACGTGCAGCCGTACTTCCTGTCAGCCATCTTGTTTTTTTTCATTAGAAAAGTTTCAGTTTGCTGATGAAGCCCCCGTTTCCCCCCCTCCCCCCCTGTTCCCTTCAATATGAAGGACTGGTAGACGTGGTAGACGTCGCCGTGGCGGCATCATAGTGCAGGTTCCTCACCAGTAAGGCACGGCGGCGTCGATGTGACCCCAGCTCTGCCAGCCGGGGAACATCCCGCTGGACGTGCGAGGGCTCCCGAACTGGTCCAGGTCCAGATCGGGCAGCTTAGACGTCTTGTGCGGCGCCGGTTCTCGGTTGTCGTCGCCGCTCCACCCGGCGGGCTTCAACCCGTAGTTCTTCCCGTCGTTGTTGTCCCAGAATTCCCGGTTTTGGGTTTTGAAGCAGATGCAGAATTCCACTCTGCGCTCCGGCGCCACGTCGCCCGGGAGCTCCAGCACGAAGGCGAAGGTGTCCGAGTCCTGGCAGCCGTACACGTTGTTCAGGAAGGTGCATTCCACGTCGGAGAAGCTGTGCCAGGAGTCGAAGGTGGCGCGGAGGGTGACCTCCTTCTGGAAGCCGAGGTTCCGGACCTTGACGGTGCCACGCAGCGAGCGCTCCTGGACCGAACAGTTCTCCAAACACACCGAGTTCTCCAGCAGGCGTTTACGGAACTCCAGGTAGTCTCCGCACGGCGGCGAGAAGTCGAGCGCGAACCCTCGAGCGGGGCCGCTCTTCAGCTCCACCTCGGCGCCCTCTAGGTCGCTCATGTGGAACTGCAGCTCGTCGACCGGCTCGTCGTCCCAGCGCGAGAAGACGTGGATGGCGGTGAGCGCCATGCCCTTCATGTCGGCGAACACCACCCGCTTCTGGCCGTCCTGCGGCTTGGGTTGGTGGCTGAGGCAGGGGCGCAGCGGGGGGGGCGCGGCCTCGCGTCGCCGGCCGCTTGGCGCGGCTACGCTGCAGGTCGTCGTAGGAGGTGAGGAAACCCCGGAGGGCGGGCGGCGAGTGGCTCAAGTAAAACCGCATGGCGACGTCCATGGGCAGCACCGGGCCGGGCATCGCTGGGGCTCCGAAGGAAGAGAGGACGCTGCAGGAGGGAGGGGCACAGACATACGGGCATTAGTTAGTTGGTTTTCAGATAAGCTCCTCCCCTGAAATCCCCTTAGCAACCACATTCCCCCGTCTGCCCCCTCCTTAGCAACCAAATCCCCTTTCTAAAGCCCCTCAAACAGCCACGCCCCCTTTTCTCCACATTCCGTTACCTTGCAGGAGACGGGGACCCCCTCCCCCACCGTGCACACACCCCCTTGGGACACGCATGCGCACTCACACACACACACCCTCCCCCATGCAAACTTTCTTCTATTTATTTTAAGAAGGAAAAGTCTAGAAAATTTAAACTTAAACACGCGCAAACTCTCTCTCACACGCACGCGCAGTCTCTCATACACGCGCGCACCCTCTCACACACGCATGCGCACTCATACACACACGTACACACCCCCTCCTCCCTCCAGGTTCCTTCTATTCACTTCTTTTTTTAAGCTGGAAACGTCTTAAAAATTTAAAGTATACGCGCACGCGCAGTCTCTCACAGTAACGTCCAGTTTCTTACACGCACGCATGCGCACTCACACACACACGGAATAAAAGCCTCACACACTCACCTGGCGGCACACATGGAGAAGGTTTGAAGTCTCAGAGCAAGAGTTAAAGTTTTTTTTGGGACCCCCCCTCAGAGAGCTGGCAGACTCGAACCCCCCCTCAGCGCGTCCTCTGCCTTAGTGCTCACCAGCTCAGCGCTTCAAACTGCCACACACACACATTTACATACCCATCATGTGGTGCGGGCACCTTCCAATCAGATGCAGAGAGGAGATCAGCAGCAGCCAATCAGAGGCTCTGGAATGTGCGTGGAAGAGGAATGGGGGGGCGTGGTCTCTGTCCGAACGGTTTGAGAAGCAGGAAGGACCTCTGGTGGTGGAAAATGGTATGGTACCAACCTGGTGGAGGGTGGTATGAGGAGCGAGAGGCAGGGTACACCCCGAACAGGTTGCCAATCTGCTGCTCACACACACTCACACATAAACACACACACACGCTCACACACACACACACACACACACACACACACAAACACACACATTCCTAGGGGCCAATCAGCCTTACAATGCATGTTTGTTTTTGGAGGGTGGGAGGAAACCGGAGTACCAGGAGGAAACCCACGCAAACATGGGTAGAACATGCAAACTACACACAGAAAGGAGTGTTCTAAGCCCCGCCCCGCAACTTGAACCCATGACCTTGTTGCTGTGATGCCACTGTGCCACCCACTGTGCCACCGTGCTGCCGTCTATGTGTTAAATTTTATTGGCTGTTGATTTTAATTTATGTAAATGAGCTGATGAACCAGGAAGTGGAAGACCTTC
>CACRXE010000082.1:478318-480818 GCA_902685375.1 Neostethus bicornis
GGAGCAGGAAGCTGCAGGTGGTGAAGCGCATGGTGGCTGTGGAGGATAGGGGTGTTAGTGACTTAATAGTTTGTGACTTCGTCGACTTTTTTTTGGCAATTTTGCGACTTTTCGTCAAAGAAAGTAAAAAAAATCGCAAAAAAAGTAAAAAAATCACGAAAAAACTGAAAAACTTTTCCCAATTTTTTTTCGACATTTTATGTTTTTTTTTTGTGATTTTTCGGCTTTTTATGCAATTTTTCAAGTTTCGCAACTTCTTACTTTTTTTTGCGATTTTGCGACTTTTTCATCAAAAAAATAAATCCGTGTAGTCCCTCATTCATCCAGGAGTGATCCATAGTAGAAAAAATTTCAAAAAAGTCTTCTGGACAGTTTAATTCTTCAACGAGACGTTTCGACTTCCATCCGGAAATCATTTTCAATCTGAATGAAATGGACTGGAACCTGGATCCATTTATACTAACCTGAGTAACAGGTAAAAAAAGTGTAAGAAGGGCTCGACCAATGAGAATGTTCCTTAAGATGGCCGTGAATGGCTCCTATTGTAGCCACAGACCAGTAAACAAACCTATAATAAAAATGCTAAAAGCCTAGTGAAAAGAGAAACCTGCTAACGAGAGGCGTGAAACTGAGTCACGAGGTGTCATCTTTAGTCCATGGCTTCAAAAGGCTGCTATAGATACCGGGCAAAACGTATCTAACGCCTCCATTCCGATTCAGTGAGGGATTCTCTTTCATCACAAAAATGGCTTCTTTCACCCCTCTTTCAAACCAGTAGAGAGAAAGGTTGGTTTGAAAGAGGGGTGAAAGAAGCCATTTTTGTGATGAAAGAGAATCCCTCACTGAATCGGAATGGAGGCGTTAGATACGTTTTGCCCGGTATCTATAGCAGCCTTTTGAAGCCATGGACTAAAGATGACACCTTGTGACTCAGTTTCACGCCTCTCGTTAGCAGGTTTCTCTTTTCACTAGGCTTTTAGCATTTTTATTATAGGTTTGTTTACTGGTCTGTGGCTACAATAGGAGCCATTCACGGCCATCTTAAGGAACATTCTCATTGGTCGAGCCCTTCTTACACTTTTTTTACCTGTTACTCAGGTTAGTATAAATGGATCCAGGTTCCAGTCCATTTCATTCAGATTGAAAATGATTTCCGGATGGAAGTCGAAACGTCTCGTTGAAGAATTAAACTGTCCAGAAGACTTTTTTGAAATTTTTTCTACCATCAAAAAAATATAAAAAAATTACAAAAAAAGTCGAAAAATCACAAAGAAACCCGAAATGTAAAATAAAAGTCACGAAAACTTTCCGACATTTTTCTACAAAAACTTCTTTAAAACAGTTTTTCTTAAAAAACTATTGTAAAAATATTGTGAAAAAACCCCGAAAAATCTGTCTATCCCTCCATCCGTCCCTCCATCCGTCCCTCCATCCGTCCCTCCATCCCTCCCTCCATCCATCCATGCCTGCCCCCCCTTCAGGCCTCCATTCATCCCTCCATCCGTTCCTCCATCCGTTCCTCCATCCGTCCCTCCATCCCTCCATCCCTCCATCCATCCCTTCATCCATCCATCCATGCCTGCCCCCCCTTCAGGCCTCCATCCATCCCTCCATCCGTCCCTCCATCCGTCCCTCCATCCCTCCATCCATCCATCCATGCCTGCCCCCCCTTCAGGCCTCCATCCATCCCTCCATCCGTCCCTCCGTCCATCCTCCCATCCTTCCATCCATCCCTCCATCCGTCTCCTCTTCGTACCCACCATGTGAAGCTCCGCTGGTCCCCGTGAGAATGAGGGGTCACAGTGATTTGGGTGAAGAAGACTGAGGCTTAAGAGGGAGGGGCTTAAGACCCTCTTAATCTCACCCCCAGCGTCCCGTTCTCTCCTCCATGAAGAGCCGCTTACCCCCCCACCGTGAGGACAAAGAGTCCTGAGGAATGTGGGTCAGCCCCCCCTCTGGGCCCAACTCCTTCTCATTCAGATCAGAGCTGTGAGGAGTTACAGTGTGTCTGAGGGCCAATCAGAAGAAGGAGAAGCTGGTTGCTATGGTTACACTCTGTTTTTAATATTAATCTGGAAGAAAATTACTTTTAATTTGTTCTGTCTTACTCTAACCAGAAGGAGGCGCTGTTTGGATTTTATTTCCTGTCTTGTTACTCATGTGATGTCATCAGTCTGGCGCAACCTAGAGGGTCCTGTCCAGCAACTAGGACAGGGATTGCTGGCATCAATAAATAGGAGAACAGAGATTATGACGGCCGGCCACCATGTTTGTAGTTCTATAGCTGAACATTGGACTACAGCTGGTACCGCCCCCTCCAGCTCATTACCTGCCACACCTGTGTCTGTCACCACTCATGGAGTTCACCTGTCTCTCCGTCTTCTATTCAAACCCTCAGCACCCATCCTGCCCCTGGCATCCTGTCTCTCAGTTAACAACCAAGTGTTCTGTTGAGTTGTGGGGCATCGTCGAGATGAGAGGCTGAGCGCTTCTGCTCGTG
>CACRXE010000082.1:508318-513318 GCA_902685375.1 Neostethus bicornis
GTCATCTGCAAAAATATAAAAACCCTTTTATTTGATGATGTATGTGTTTGTTTGTTTTTTAACGTCACTTAAATGACTTAAAAATAAAAGTTATTATTATTAAATATAAAATTCTAAAGGTGTGTTTTTTTCGGAGCGGGATGGAGATCAAAACACGCTCACCTGCACCAGCCAATGAAAAGTCTCCCCGAGGAGCGGAAACCCCATGGAGCCGCGCGGCAGGGGGAGGGGGCACCGCGGGTCCCGCGCACGTCTCCAGCGGAGCTCCCACAGCTGGATGCTGACGAAGAGGAGCAGGAGCGCGCACAGCAGGGAGGCGAGGACGGTGGCCATGGCAACCAGAGGGAACATGGTCTCCAGCGGGTGAGGAGGTGGTCCAGCGGGTGGAGCAGCACCAGGAGCGGGTGGAGCAGCACCAGGAGCGGGTGGAGCAGCACCAGGAGCGGGTGGAGCAGCACCAGGAGCGGGTGGAGCAGCAGCAGGAGCCGGTGGTCCAGCAGTAGGAGCCGGTGGTCCAGCAGTAGGAGCCGGGTGGAGCAGCACCAGGAGCGGGTGGAGCAGCACCAGGAGCGGATGGTCCGGCAGTAGGAGCCGGTGGAGCAGCACCAGGAGCGGGTGGAGCAGCACCAGGAGCGGGTGGTCCAGCAGTAGGAGCCGGTGGAGCAGCACCAGGAGCGGGTGGTCCAG
The DNA here is from genome assembly GCA_902685375.1 of Neostethus bicornis. Lineage (NCBI taxonomy): Eukaryota > Metazoa > Chordata > Actinopteri > Atheriniformes > Phallostethidae > Neostethus > Neostethus bicornis. Next base: position 509,006 of record CACRXE010000082.1, read on the forward strand.
CAGTAGGAGCCGGTGGAGCAGCACCAGGAGCGGGTGGAGCAGCACCAGGAGCGGGTGGAGCAGCAGTAGGAGCGGGTGGTCCAGCAGTAGGAGCCGGTGGAGCAGCACCAGGAGCGGGTGGAGCAGCAGTAGGACCCGGTGGAGGTGCTTCACACTCCCTCCTCCTTCTCCGCGGCTCCGCTCTGAGCTCCAGCTTTTATAGTCATGCGCATAAAGAGAGGGGGTGTGTGTGAGAGTGTGTGTTTATGTACGTATATATATGTGTGTGTGTATGTGTTTATGTCTGTATGTATGAGTGTGTGTGTGTGTGTGTGTGTGTATATGTATGTGTGTGTGTGTGTGTGTGTGTGTGTGTATGTGTTTATGTCTGTATGTATGAGTGTGTGTGTGTACACGAGTGTGTAAGTATGTGTGTGTATGTGTGTGTGTGAGTGTCTGTGTGTGTGTATGTATGTGTATATGTATATGTGTGTGTGTGTGTATGTGTGTGAGTGTGTGTGTGTGAGTGTGTATACAGTATGTATATGTATGTGTATGTGTGTGTGTGTGTGTATGTATGTGTGTGTATGTGTGTGTATATGTATGTGTATGTGTGTATGTGTGTGTATGTGTGTATGTGTGTATGTGTGTGTGTGTGTGTGTATATGTATGTGTATGTGTGTGTGTGTGTGTTTATATGTATGTGTATGTGTGTGTGTATGTGTGTATATGTATGTGTATGTGTGTGTATGTGTGTATGTGTGTGTATGTGTGTATGTGTGTATATGTGTGTGTATATGTGTGTATATGTATGTGTATGTGTGTATGTGTGTGTGTATGTGTGTGTATGTGTGTATATGTGTGTGTATATGTGTGTATATGTATGTGTATGTGTGTGTGTGTGTGTGTATATGTGTGTATATGTATGTGTATGTGTGTATGTGTGTGTATGTGTGTATATGTATGTGTATGTGTATATGTGTGTGTATGTGTGTATGTGTGTGTATGTGTGTCTGTGTGTGTATGTGTGTATGTGTGTATGTGTGTGTATATGTATGTGTATGTGTGTATATGTGTGTGTATGTGTGTATATGTGTGTGTATATGTGTGTATATGTATGTGTATGTGTGTATATGTGTGTGTATGTGTGTGTATATGTATGTGTATGTGTGTATGTGTGTGTATGTGTGTGTATGTGTGTGTATATGTATGTGTATGTGTGTATGTGTGTGTATGTGTATATGTATGTGTATGTGTGTGTGTGTGTGTGTGTGTGTGTAAATGTGTTTTTTGTTCGTCAATCAGCTTTAATTTAATTCTATATAAACATCAATTAATAATAAAATTTAATCATTTATTTAAATAAAATCTTAATAATGACGTCATTGGATTCCACATCCCATAATTTCCCGTCAGATCGTTTAGATCCTCCTTCTCTGTAAAAAAAAAAAAATCTTTAAAATTAATGTTTTTATCTTAAAATAAAGATGTTTTTATTATTATAGGGTATTTTAACGCGCATGCGCGCGGCTGATACATTAAAATAAAAACACATTAAATTAAAGCGCGCATGCGCGTTTTAAATAAAAATTATTTGTTTTTGTCAAAAAATATTTTATGTTTTTGTCAAAAAATATTTTATGTTTGATTTTTTTTTTATTTGAAAGACTTTGAAAAAAATGAAAAAAATCAAACAAAATGAATGAACTAGATTAAATCAGCGCGTGCGCGCGTCAGATTTCTGATTTTAAAAAAACATGTTTTTTTATGCAACACGCACGCGCACATTTATAGCATTTTTCTTCAAATTTTAATCAGAATCCGCGCGCGTGCGCGTGAAAAAGTTGATGTTTATTTTATTAAAATAAAAGAAAAACAGTTTAAATGTTATTAATGCGTTAAATTTAGCGCATGCGCGTAAAAAATGAACAAAATGTAATTAAATATTTTAAATGTTTTAAAATCTTATTTCTTAATTTTTTTTTATTTAATTTATTTTTAAAACATTAAAAATTTTAAATATGAAAAAAAATATATATATATATAAAGGTTACGGTTTGAAAAAAAAAAAATAGAAAAATGTTTGATTTTTGGAAAAATACAAAATATTTAAAAAAATAAAATTTATTTTATTTTTCAATAAAAGAAACTTTTCAAAATAAAATCAGGTTTTTATGTTTTTACAGAAAAATGTGATGAAAATAAAACAAAATCAATCTTTTTTTCTTTGATCATTTAAATTGTATTTTTTATTTGTTTTTTTAACCTTGTTTTTATTCATTGTTTTTTCTTTTTGTTATTTTTCTGTAATTTTTTTAACCTTGTTTTTTTAACCCTTATTTTTGTTAATTTTCAACCCTTTATTATTATTATTATTATTATTATTATTAAACCATTTTTAATTATATTTTTTAAACATTTTTCTTTCTTTCTTTTTTTTTTTAAAAAACATTATTTTTTCTCTTTTTTTTCAACGCTTTTCTTCTTTTTTCTGAACTTTTTTTTTAAGATCTTTTTTTTCTTAATTTTTTATTTTTTTTCTTTTCTTAAAAACCTTGTTTTATTTCAATCTTGTTTTTTTTTTTTTTTTTTTCTTTCTTCTATTTTTTTTTCACCTCGTTTAAAACCAGCAGGATATTATGGGATGTTTTTTTTTTTAATTCTTTTTCTTTTCTTTTATTTTGTAAACCTTTCTTTTTTATTTTTTTTTTTTTATTATTATTTTTTAAATTCTTTTTCTTTTATTTTGTAAAATTTTTTTTTTTTTTTTAGAATGTTTTTTTTTTTTTTTGGAATTTTTTTTTTTTTTTTTTTTTAGAACAAATCCGTGTAGTCCCTCATTCATCCAGGAGTGATCCATAGTAGAAAAAGTTTCAAAAAAGTCTTCTGGACAGTTTAATTCTTCAACGAGACGTTCCACGTTTTTTTTTTAGAATGTTTTTTTTTTTTTTTTTTTGGAATGTTTTTTTTTTTTTTGAATTTTTTTTTTTTTTTTTTTTTTTTGGAATGTTTTTTTTTTTTTTTGGAATGTTTTTTTTTTTTTTTTGGAATTTCTTTTTTTTTTTTTAGAATGTTTTTTTGTTTTTTTTTTTTAATGCTTTTTTTATTTTTTTTTTGGAATTTTTTTTTTTTTTTTTTTGGAATTTTTTTTTTCTTTTTTTTGGAATGTTTTTTTTTTTTTTTTTGGAATGTTTTTTTTTTTTCTTTTTGGAATGTTTTTTTTTTTTTTTTTGGAATGTTTTTTTTTTTTTTTTTTGGAATGTTTTTTTTTTTTTTTTTTTGGAATTTTTTTTTTTTTTTTTTTGGAATGTTTTTTTTTTTCTTTTTTTGGAATGTTTTTTTTTTTTTGGATTGTTTTTTTTTTTTTTTTTTTTGGAATGTTTTTTTTTTTTTTTTTTTTTTTTTTTTTTTTTTTGGAATGTTTTTTTTTTTTTTGAATTTTTTTTTTTTTTTTTTGGAATGTTTTTTTTTTTCTTTTTTTGGAATGTTTTTTTTTTTTTTTTTTTGGAATTTTGTTTTTCTTTTTTTTGGAATGTTTTTTTTTTTTTTTTTTTTTGGTATGTTTTTTTTTTTTTTTTTTTTGGAATGTTTTTTTTTTTTTTTTTGGAATGTTTTTTTTTTTTGGAATGGTTTCAATCTTCAGATCTTTCATCAGGAAACATTGACTTCCGGTCCCAAAGGGACTCACATCCTCCCCCCCCTTCCTGGAAAACCGAACCCTCTCCAGAGACCGGATCATAGTCCTGATCCGGATCAGAGTCCTGATCCCAGACCTGGGGTCCGTTTCAAGAAGGAGGATTTGTGGAAACTCAAAGTTTGTTAACCCCAGAATGTGGAAAACTCAGACTTTTCGGTTTCAGAAAGGGAGGTAACTTAAATCAGTAAACTCTGGGTTAGTTAAGCCGGTTTCAAGAAGAGAGTTAATCAAAACTCAGAGTCGGTTACTAGGGCAACTGACTCAGCAAACCAAACCTGGTCGGTAGCAGGTTTACTTGAGGAAACCCAGAGTTTCTCACGGTCTCCTTTTTAAAGAGAACAGGGTTTAAATAAACCTTCCTCGTTCAATCTGTTTCTACATTAATGGATAAATTGCAAAAATTTCTCCGATGAGAGAAAAATAAAGTATGTAAAAAAAAAAAAAACACCTGTCTCCTTCACGCAGAGACTAAAATGACATGTCCTTTTCTAGATCATAATGTACGTAGATGAGGACGCTGGATTCATTCACAAGGAAATGAATTTATGACACAAAATAATTTTGAGACCACGAGTTAATTTTCTATCATCTCTTCATTCATGTTTATTTGAGCGGTACTGTTTTTCTTGAGACTCCA
>CACRXE010000082.1:523318-525818 GCA_902685375.1 Neostethus bicornis
TCTCCATGATGGAGAGGGTCTCCATGATGGAGAGGGCCTCCATGTTGCAGAGGGCCTCCATGTTGGAGAGGGTCTCCATGTTGGATAGGGTCTCCATGTTGGAGAGGGTCTCCATGTCTGGTTTACGGCTCATGTCTACCTACGCTGCCTCTTCTGACGGTCCGTCACACATAGAGGTACAGACACACTAATGAATACCAAACAGGTCAACAGTCACTTGCAGTGACACACACACACACACACACACACACACACACACACACACACACACACACACACACACACACACACACACACACACACACACACACAAACACATTCCTAGCAGTCGATCAACCTAACATGTATGTTTTTGTCAGAAACCAGTAAAAACCCACACATACACATGTAGAACATGTAAACTACACACAGAAAGACCAGTGTTTCACTCCTGGACTCAAACCCTGACCTTCTTGCTGTGAGGCCACCATGCTGCCCTTCACTCTGCTCCTCCTTTTTTTTTTTGTCTTTTTATTATTATTGTTTTTTGTTTTTTTGTTATTTGTCTTTTGTTATTATTGTTTTTTGGATTTTTTTTGTCCTTTATTTCTACAGTTTTTTTGTTTAATTTTTGTCTATTATTTTTATTGTTTTTTAATGTTTTTTTTTTGTTTGTTTTTAGTTATTATTATTGTTTTTTATTATTATTGTTTGGGTTTTTTTTTTTCTTCCAGTTTTCAGCCCGTTGTGCCCAGGCAGAGCTGTGACCCGGTGGGATTCATACCCGGTTCTCTCGATGGAAAGACGGTATCTCTACCACCATGCCAACGCCCCCTGGCACCCCTCATCCTGCCCGTCATTCCCCAGGTTACCGCGAGGCCCAAAAAAATACGAATTAAAAACTATTAAAATAAAAATTTTATATAAAAAAATGTTTAAATTTAATTTAAATTAAAAGTTAAAACAAAAAAAAAAAAAAAAACATAAAATAGTAAAAAAAATAAAAATTTTATATAAAAAATGTTTAAATTTAACTTAAATTAAAAGTTAAAACAAAAAAAACATAAAATAGTAAAAAAAAATATTTATATAAAAAAATGTTTAAATTTAACTTAAATTAAAAATTAAAACAAAAAAAACATAAAATAGTAAAAAAAAATATTTATATAAAAAAATGTTTAAATTTAACTTAAATTAAAAATTAAAACAAAAATTACATAAAATAGTAAAAAAAAAATATTTATATAAAAAAATGTTTAAATTTAACTTAAATTAAAAATTAAAACAAAAAAAACATAAAATAGTAAAAAAAAATATTTATATTAAAAAATGTTTAAATTTAACTTAAATTAAAAGTTAAAAAAAAAATCATTAAAAAAAAAACATAAAATAGTAAAAAAAAAATTTATATAAAAAAATGTTTAAATTTAACTTAAATTAAAAGTTAAAACAGAAAAAAAAATTAAAAAACATAAAATAGTGAAAAAAACAAAAGAATGAAGTAAAAAAAAATCTCATTAAAAAGAAGAAAGAAGTTTAAATAAAGCGAAACGTTTGAGGGGGGGGAGGGGGTACGGGGGCCAGGGGATGGTGAGGGGCCTTTGGGGGGGGGACAGGGGATGGGGGACCTCCGGGGTGGTGGGATGAGGGGGCCTCCGGGGCCCCTCGGGGCGCCATCACAGACACTCTGGAGACATGTTAACAAAGACTGAAAAGAAGACAACGTGCAAAAACAACACGCTAATGAGCCGCAACACACCAGGAACATGAGACGGATCACACGGCATCACATCAGAGCAAAACACTCCGCGAATTCCTCAAAAAAAAAAACGAAAAAAACACGAAAAAAAACACGAAAAAAACACGTAACAAAGATCACAGACTGGAACCGAACTCTGGGAACCAATCACAGCACACCAGGAACAACGTTCCCTCTAATTTTTTATGTCTGATCAAACACAAGCGTCCTGAGCAGAAAGGGGGGCGGAGCTTGAACATATACCGTAATTTCACCACCATTAGTCGCACCATACGAAAAGTCGCAGTCTCAGTCACACACCGCCTTACAACAACACACACACAAGCATGTAAATGTGTGTATTAAAAAATAGATCGCTCCCACGCCGCTCACACTTCACTCTTTAACGTTCTCATGCCTTTTCTTTCAGGTCCGCCTCGCGGGCACCGCGTTTTCTTTTAGGTCCGCCTTTTCTCACACACAAGGCGCACCGCACGAAAAGGCGCACCGCTCATTTTGAAGAAAATCTAAGACTTTTATATGAGCCTTATAGTCGGGAAATTACGGTACTCTTTTGTGACGTCATCAGCAGTGACGAGCTAAACTCCGAAGCAGCGCTTTGAAGTCATTTGTTTCAGAAAGGAGTGAGATGCTCCAGAGTTTTGTCTCATTTTATCATCTTTAGTTTAAATTGTGTTTTTTTTTGTGCTGCAGAGGTTTTCTTCTGCGCTATTATTCTGCGAGCAGTGCGCATGCGCGCAGCTTAGAGGAAACGTTGACCAG
>CACRXE010000082.1:555818-558318 GCA_902685375.1 Neostethus bicornis
CTTCAGGTAAGAACATGGTGTGTGTGTGTGTGTGTGTGTACCTGTGTCTTCAGGTAAGAACATGGTGTGTGTGTGTGTGTGTGTGTGTGTGTGTGTGTGTACCTGTGTCTTCAGGTAAGAACATGGTGTGTGTGTGTGTGTGTGTGTGTGTGTACCTGTGTCTTCAGGTAAGAACATGGTGTGTGTGTGTGTGTACCTGTGTCTTCAGGTAAGAACATGGTGTGTGTGTGTGTACCTGTGTCTTCAGGTAAGAACATGGTGTGTGTGTGTGTGTGTGTGTGTGTGTGTGTGTGTGTACCTGTGTCTTCAGGTAAGAACATGGTGTGTGTGTGTGTGTGTGTGTGTGTGTGTGTGTGTGTACCTGTGTCTTCAGGTAAGAACATGGTGTGTGTGTGTGTACCTGTGTCTTCAGGTAAGAACATGGTGTGTGTGTGTGTGTGTACCTGTGTCTTCAGGTAAGAACATGGTGTGTGTGTGTGTGTGTGTGTGTGTGTGTGTGTACCTTTGTCTTCAGGTAAGAACATGGTGTGTGTGTGTGTGTGTGTGTACCTGTGTCTTCAGGTAAGAACATGGTGTGTGTGTGTATGTGTACCTGTGTCTTCAGGTAAGAACATGGTGTGTGTGTGTGTGTGTGTGTACCTTTGTCTTCAGGTAAGAACATGGTGTGTGTGTGTGTGTGTGTGTACCTGTGTCTTCAGGTAAGAACATGGTGTGTGTGTGTATGTGTACCTTTGTCTTCGGGTAAGAACATGGTGTGTGTGTGTGTGTATGTGTACCTGTGTCTTCAGGTAAGAACATGGTGTGTGTGTGTATGTGTACCTGTGTCTTCAGGTAAGAACATGGTGTGTGTGTGTGTGTGTGTGTGTGTACCTGTGTCTTCAGGTAAGAACATGGTGTGTGTGTATGTGTACCTGTGTCTTCAGGTAAGAACATGGTGTGTGTGTGTGTGTGTGTACCTGTGTCTTCAGGTAAGAACATGGTGTGTGTGTGTGTGTGTGTGTACCTGTGTCTTCAGGTAAGAACATGGTGTGTGTGTGTGTGTGTGTGTACCTGTGTCTTCAGGTGAGAACATGGTGTGTGTGTGTGTGTGTGTGTACCTGTGTCTTCAGGTAAGAACATGGTGTGTGTGTGTGTGTGTGTGTGTGTGTGTGTGTGTGTACCTGTGTCTTCAGGTAAGAACATGGTGTGTGTGTGTGTGTGTGTGTGTACCTTTGTCTTCAGGTAAGAACATGGTGTGTGTGTGTGTGTGTGTACCTGTGTCTTCAGGTAAGAACATGGTGTGTGTGTGTGTGTGTGTGTGTGTACCTGTGTCTTCAGGTAAGAACATGGTGTGTGTGTGTGTGTGTGTACCTGTGTCTTCAGGTAAGAACATGGTGTGTGTGTGTGTGTGTGTGTGTGTGTGTGTGTGTACCTTTGTCTTCAGGTAAGAACATGGTGTGTGTGTGTGTGTGTGTACCTGTGTCTTCAGGTAAGAACATGGTGTGTGTGTGTGTGTGTGTGTGTGTACCTGTGTCTTCAGGTAAGAACATGGTGTGTGTGTGTGTACCTGTGTCTTCAGGTAAGAACATGGTGTGTGTGTGTGTGTGTGTGTGTGTGTACCTGTGTCTTCAGGTAAGAACATGGTGTGTGTGTGTGTGTGTGTACCTGTGTCTTCAGGTAAGAACATGGTGTGTGTGTGTGTGTGTGTGTGTGTGTGTGTACCTGTGTCTTCAGGTAAGAACATGGTGTGTGTGTGTGTGTGTGTGTGTGTACCTGTGTCTTCAGGTAAGAACATGGTGTGTGTGTGTGTGTGTGTGTACCTGTGTCTTCAGGTAAGAACATGGTGTGTGTGTGTGTGTGTGTACCTGTGTCTTCAGGTAAGAACATGGTGTGTGTGTGTGTGTACCTGTGTCTTCAGGTAAGAACATGGTGTGTGTGTGTGTGTGTGTGTACCTGTGTCTTCAGGTAAGAACATGGTGTGTGTGTGTGTGTACCTTTGTCTTCAGGTAAGAACATGGTGTGTGTGTGTGTGTGTGTACCTGTGTCTTCAGGTAAGAACATGGTGTGTGTGTGTGTGTGTGTGTACCTGTGTCTTCAGGTAAGAACATGGTGTGTGTGTGTGTGTGTGTACCTGTGTCTTCAGGTAAGAACATGGTGTGTGTGTGTGTGTGTGTGTGTGTGTACCTGTGTCTTCAGGTAAGAACATGGTGTGTGTGTGTGTGTGTACCTGTGTCTTCAGGTAAGAACATGGTGTGTGTGTGTGTGTGTGTGTGTGTGTACCTGTGTCTTCAGGTAAGAACATGGTGTGTGTGTGTGTGTGTGTGTGTGTGTGTGTGTACCTGTGTCTTCAGGTAAGAACATGGTGTGTGTGTGTGTGTGTGTGTGTGTGTACCTGTGTCTTCAGGTAAGAACATGGTGTGTGTGTGTGTGTGTGTGTGTACCTGTGTCTTCAGGTAAGAACATGGTGTGTGTGTGTGTGTGTGTGTACCTGTGTCTTCAGGTAAGAACATGGTGTGTGTGT
>CACRXE010000082.1:565818-568318 GCA_902685375.1 Neostethus bicornis
GTGTGTATGTGTGTGTAAATCAGAATGTGTGTGTGTGTATGAGTGTATGTATATATGATTGTGCGTGTGTGTAAATCAGTGTGTATGTGTGTGTGTGTGTGTGTTTATGATTGTGTGTGTGAGTGTGTGTAGGTGTGTGTTGGTGTGTGTGTATTAGGGCTGAAACAGCTAATCGATTATAATCGATTATCAAAATAGTTGTTGATTAATTTGGTCATCGATTAATCGTCTAAAAGTTTTTACTGTCAGCTGCACTTATATTGGTCTCCATGTGGGGCAGTAGAGAGCAGACTGACGATGCAAGCTACCAAAATAAGAGGAGAAGAAGATAGCAGCCAATCATTGGCCTTCATTTCACCCCGCCTCACGTGATCAGGCAGATTAAACAAGATGGCGGAAAGAAAAACACAAACAAAATCATCAAACTTTGGATCATTTTCTGCTAAATTTGAAAAAGACTCGCGTTAATATGCAAAGTTTGTGAAACGGACACGTTTTGGAACGGAAGCATAACGACGCTGCACGAACATCTGAAAAAAAAACATGTCGGACTCGAAGCTGGAGACGGCAAACCGGAGCGATACACGATGTTATTTCTAATGAAAACAATTTTACAGGTCGTTAAATAAACTTTTTATTATCTGAAAAAAAACAAAAACAACCCAACATGGACTATTTTCTGTGGAAAACGGTTGCACTCCCCAGCAGAGCGCTTCCAGGGACTCTTATTTTGTAAATGATCGTGTCTGATATGAGGCCGCTGTCAGAAGGAAGACGAGGGGTTAAAAAAAAAAGATCACTAAATTCAATCCAGGATAGAAGACCCCCTCCTCTACACCGCAAAGCAAATAAATGAGCGCTGTTATAGTTTGGCACCCCTTTATTGATTAGTAGATCTGTGTTTGTAATATTATAAGTGGTAAAGATGGTCATTTTATTTATTAAACTTACTATTTTTACAGTAGAGATGGGTTTTTTTTGTGTTTTTTGTTTTTTTTTTGCACTAATTCTTCACAACTTGAATGTTTTTGTATATTATTTTTTTTTCATGTTAATCTGTTTTTTTTTTGTACGATACTTCTGAACAAGCTTAACCCTATAAAGCCCACCCAAAGAAATAAATCTTAGAAAATTCTAATTTTTTGGAAAAATAATTAAATAATAATAATAAAAATAATTAATTAATAATTAATTAGTTAATTAATGAATAATTATTACACACACACATACTGATACACACACACACACACACACACACACACATACACACACATACACACACACATACACACACACACACACACTGATACACACACACACACACACTGATACACACACATATACACACACACACACACATACTGATACACACACACACACACACACACACACACACACACACATACTGATACACACACACACACACACATATATACACACACACACACACACACAACTACTGATACACACACACACACACATATATACACACACACACACACACACATATACTGATACACACACACACACACACACACACATATACACACATACACACACAGACACAGACACACACACACACAGACACACGCACACACAGACACACACACACATAGAAAATTCTAATTTTTTGGAAAAATAATTAAATAATAATAATAAAAATAATTAATTAATAATTAATTAGTTAATTAATGAATAATTATTAATTAAATAATTAATTATTATAAAAAATTGCGTATCAAATATGATACGTGGGCTTTATAGGGTTAAATTTATGAATCCAGAAGTTTTAAAAGTTTCTTGTTTACATTTGATGTTTTATTACCAGAACTACTAAAACACATTTTATGGGTGTTTATCATTTATTTTTACTGTAAGTACCGTAATTTCACGACTATAAGGCTCATATAAAAGTCTTAGATTTTCTTCAAAATGAGCGGTGCGTCTTTTCGTGCGGCGCGCCTTGTGTATGAGAAAAGGCGGAGCTAAAAGAAAACGCGGTGCCCGCGAGGCGGACCTGAAAGAAAAGGCATGAGAACGTTAAAGAGTGAAGTGTGAGCGGCGTGGGAGCGATGGATGACCGAAGGGTGGAAGGCAGCGCCGGCCGGGCGAGTTACGCTACAGTTTGCCAATGGATTGTAGATGCTTGGACTAACGTGTCTGCTGGTACTGTTATCCGAGCTTTCTCAAAAGCTGGTATCCTTTCTGAGGAGCCGCACAGTACAGACAGTGACTTTGACAGCGAGGAGCGAAGTGGACCTGCTCTGAAACAGAGGATGAGGACTTTGATGGATTTGAATAAAGACTATTACCGGTAATGTGTTTGTTTAGTATCGTTACTACTTAAATAAAACACAACCAAACTCAGTTTTACTCCCGATCTATTTTTTAATACACACATTTGCATGCTTGTGTGTGTGTTGTTGTAAGGCGGTGTGTGACTGAGATTGCGACTTTTCGTACGGTGCGCCTAATGGTCGTGAAAATACGGTAGATTTAT
>CACRXE010000082.1:570818-593318 GCA_902685375.1 Neostethus bicornis
TTTCAGTAAAAAATCAGGTTATTTTTTGTTTTATTCTTAAAGTAAAATCTTTTATTTTTCCTGCTTTTTTAAAATATATTTATCAGTGTTTTTTTTTTTTTAATATAAAATATGTTATTTTATTATTTTTTTTAATTTAACATGTTTTGTTTTTTTAAATATATATTTATTTATCAGCGGGTTTTATTTATTTATTTAATATGTTTTTTAAATAAACATGTATATTTTTTTTTTACCTGAGCCAGAGACAAAACCAGAACCGCGCGTTTCTGGAAAGATCCGAACTCTCCGACATGCTGCAGAGCAGAGTCCACGTCCATAAGGACCGGGACCAGGGGCGAGACCAGATCCAGGAGGAGGACCAGGACCAGGACCGGGACCAGGGGCGAGACCAGGACCGGGAGGAGGACCGGAACCAGGTCCAAGGACAGAACCGGGACCGGGACCAGGACCAAGAACAGGACAGGAACCAGAACCCTGAACCAGAAGCTAACAGAAGCTAAAAACAAAAACAAGCTGCAGGATGGTCCTCAATCACTTCCGGGTTCCTTTCAGCAGGAAGTGTGTGAGTGTGAGTGTGTGTGTAAATGAGTATATGAGTGTGTGTGAGTGAGAGAGAGAAAGAGAGAGAGAGACAGAGAGAGAGAGAGAGAGTGTATTAGATTAGATCAGAATTACTTTCTTGATCCCACACTTTGGGAAATTTGTGCGTTACAGCAGCAACAAGAACTAAATAAACAGTATTTATACAAGAAGATAAATAAAAAATAATAAAAATATTAAAATAATAAAATAGAAGGAATAATGAGACAAAACATTGAGGTCAATAAAGACTGTAAGTGAATAAGAAGGTAAAAAAAAAGTGAGATAAGAAGCATAAAGTGATAAACAGTGATGAAATACATTATTTGTTATTCTGTGAGTTTTTATAAAGTGTTATTGTGTTAGAAATAAAAGATTTCCGGTACCAGGCGGTTTTTGAGCAGAGCTGTCTGAGCCTCTTGGAGAAGGAGCTCCGCTGCTTGTCCAGAAGTGGGTAGAAAGGATGGTCAGGGTTATCAATGATGGTAGAGAGGATGGTCAGGGTTATCCATGATGGTAGAAAGGATGGTCAGGGTTATCCATGATGGTAGAGAGGATGGTCAGGGTTATCCATGATGGTAGAGAGGATGGTCAGGGTTATCCATGATGGTAGAGAGGATGGTCATGGTTATCCATGATGGTAGAGAGGATGGTCAGGGTTATCCATGATGGTAGAGAGGATGGTCAGGGTTATCCATGATGGTAGAGAGGATGGTCAGGATTATCCATGAAGATAGAGAGGATGGTCAGGGTTATCCATGATGGTAGAGAGGATGGTCAGGGTTATCCATGATGGTAGAGAGGATGGTCAGGGTTATCCATGATGGTAGAGAGGATGGTCAGGGTTATCCATGATGGCAGAGAGGATAGTCAGGGTTCATGATGGTAGAGAGGATGGTCAGGGTTATCCATGATGGTAGAGAGGATGGTCAGGGTTATGTGTGATGGTAGAGAAGATGGTCAGGGTTATCCATGATGGTAGAGAGGATGGTCAGGGTTATCCATGATGGTAGAGAGGATGGTCAGGATTATCCGTGACGGTAGAGAGGATGGTCAGGGTTATCCATGATGGTAGAGAGGATGGTCAGGGTTATCCATGACGGTAGAGAGGATGGTCAGGGTTATCCGTGATGGTAGAGAGGATGGTCAGGGTTATCCATGACGGTAGAGAGGATGGTCAGGGTTATCCATGACGATAGAGAGGATGGTCAGGGTTATCCATGAAGGTAGAGAGGATGGTCAGGGTTATCCATGATGGTAGAGAGGATGGTCAGGGTTATCCATGATGGTAGAGAGGATGGTCATGGTTATCCATGATGGTAGAGAGGATGGTCATGGTTATCCATGATGGTAGAGAGGATGGTCAGGGTTATCCATGATGGTAGAGAGGATGGTCAGGGTTATCCGTGACGGTAGAGAGGATGGTCAGGGTTATCTATGATGGTAGAGAGGATGGTCAGGGTTATCCATGATGGTAGAGAGGATGGTCAGGGTTATCCATGATGGTAGAGAGGATGGTCAGGGTTATCCATGATGGTAGAGAGGATGGTCAGGGTTATCCATGATGGTAGAGAGGATGGTCAGGGTTAACCATGATGGTAGAGAGGATGACCATCCTCTCTACCATCATGGATAACCCTGACCGAGTTCTCTGATTTTCTGTCCACTGTAGTTTTAGATTCTGATAAAATAGTGATAGTAGGAGATTTTAATATTCACGTTGATGACTCTAGCGACTGCTTAGGAAATGCTTTCACTGCTTTACTAGATCATGTTGGTTTCACACAAAATGTAAATGAACCTATTCACTTTCACAAACACACATTGGACCTAGTTCTAACCTATGGTGTAGAGATTAGTCAGCTTAGCGTCTTTCCTCATAACCCTGTACTTTCAGACCATTTTCTAATTACGTTTCAGTTTTTATTAAAAAATGTGTCCGCCCCAATGAAAAAAACACAACTTAGAAGAACGTTATCTGAGCGATCTATGTCTGAGTTTAAACTTCAAATTCAGCCAATACTTAGTACCATATTAAATGAATTTACTGACAATACCTCTTGCAGCTCTAGTCGCAGTATTCATGACCAGTATGTCGATAGTGCTTTCCAAAGTCTTAGGAACTCACTAGATTCTGTCGCGCCTTTAAATTCCAAAGTTATTAGACGGGACCGAGTGCCACCTTGGTTTAACTCTGATACACGCTCTCTTAAACAAGAAACCCGTAAGCTAGAAAAAGAATGGCGGCGTTCTGGATCAGAGCAATCTCGGAACGCCTGGAAACGTAGCCTCCTAGATTATAAAAAATCTTTGCGTAAGGCTAGAAACCAGTACTATTCAACTTTAATAGCGGAGAATGAAAATAATCCTAGATTTCTTTTTAGCACTATAGCTAGGCTGACCAGCAGTCACAACACAATAGAGCCTTCTATCCCAGTTACTCTAAGCTGTGAAGATTTTCTTACATTTTTTAATGATAAAATCTCAAACATAAGGCATAAACTGAATGAACTTATTCCTACAATTAGTCCAGAGCAGGCTGAAGCTGCAGAAATGAAAGCTTCTCTAAAAACTTCTGTAACATTAGATTGTTTCACTGCTATAGACCAAACTGAGCTAACAGATGTTATTACATGCTCCAAAACATCAACCTGTCTTTTAGATCCAATTCCAACCAAGCTTTTCAAAGAAACGCTACCTGTAATTAACAAACCTATTTTAACTATAATAAATTCCTCCCTAGAAACAGGATATGTACCACAGTTATTTAAGCATGCAGTTATTAAACCGCTTCTAAAAAAGACCAATTTAGATCCCAGCATTCTGGCTAACTATAGACCAATATCAAATTTACCTTTTATGTCTAAAATTCTAGAAAGAGTTGTAGTTAAGCAGCTGAATCGTCACCTGCAGGAAAATAGTCTTTTTGAAGAATTTCAATCAGGTTTTAGATCACACCACAGCACAGAAACTGCGCTAGTTAGAGTGACAAATGACCTTTTATTAGCCAAAGAAAAGGGACTGGTTTCAATCGTAGTTCTCTTGGACCTTAGTGCAGCCTTTGACACAATTGACCACAGCATTTTACTTCAAAGATTAGAATATGACTTAGGGATCAGAGGAGCAGCTCTTCAATGGTTTAAATCTTATTTATCTGATAGATACCAGTTTGTTCATGTAAATGATCAGTCCTCTACTTCTACCAAAGTTAGTTTTGGTGTGCCTCAGGGCTCAGTTCTTGGACCTATTCTGTTCATGCTCTACATGCTGCCTCTGGGAAACATAATCAGAAAACACAGTATTAATTTTCACTGTTACGCAGATGATACACAATTGTACTTATCAGTCAAACCTGACCAGAGTGACCATATAGAAAAACTTAATACCTGTATCAGGGACATAAAGACTTGGATGACAATCAATTATCTCCTTTTAAACTCAGATAAGACTGAAGTTATTGTAGTAGGTCCTAAAAATCTGAGAGATGTTTTTACTGACCAAGCAGTCTTCTTCGACAAAGTAACTGTGGCCTCTGACCTCACCGTTAGAAACCTAGGAGTTTCATTTGATCCAGATTTATCATTTAAAGCTCACATAGCACAGACTTGTAAAACTGCATTCTTTCACCTTCGCAACATTTCTAGAATCCGAAATATCTTATGTAAAAGTGATGCTGAAAAACTCATCCATGCATTTGTTACATCGAGATTGGATTATTGTAACGCTTTGCTCGTAGCATGCCCTAAGTCTTCCCTAAAAAGTCTTCAGCTGGTTCAAAATGCAGCAGCACGACTATTAGCAGGAACTCATAGAAGAGATCATATTACTCCCGTGCTAGCGTCTCTCCATTGGCTTCCTATTGAGTTTAGGATCAAGTTTAAAATCATCTTACTAACCTACAAGGCCCTAAACGGCATGGCTCCATCTTACATTAGTGAACTTATAGTACCTTATCAACCAAGCAGAACACTCCGCTCACAAAATGCAGGGCTGTTGGTGGTTCCTAGGATTTCAAAAAGTACAGTTGGAGGTAGAGCCTTTAGCTACCAAGCTCCAGTTTTATGGAATAAGCTCCCAGCTCAAGTGAGAGAGGCAGACAGTGTTCCTACATTTAAAGGGAGGCTTAAAGCATTCCTGTTTGAACAAGCTTATCAACAGGCCAGATAGAAACAGATTCAATTAGCTGATATAATTAATAGTTGGCTGCTAGATAGTAAAAGCTGGGGAAAGTATGGTACATTGGGGTTCTGTCCTCTAATTCTATCTACTATTCTCTGCCAGACTGTCTTGGCTCTTTCCCCCTACCCCCTACTCTAACCCTCTACCCTAAACCCCTGGCTTTCTATCTCATTCATTGTTCTAAATTGTCTGATTATTTAGAATTACACTGCTAGTTGGTACAATACAATTCACATGTTGTCCACCTCTCTCCCTCCTCTCTGGGAGAGAGCCCCATCCAGGACTCTGCGTTCCTGTCCTGGGCATGGCCACACCGAGGAGACCTCCGCGCTTCTTCATCCCCGCTCCATCAGGACGAAATCCATCTACTCATCTCTGCCGTGGGCATCGCTGGGCTGAGAAGTCTCCCGTGTCTCCTTCAGGATGAAGAACATCTACTCATCCCCGTTCTGGACATCTCCGGGCTGAGGAGTCCCCCGTGTTTCCATCAGGATGAAGAACATCTACTCATCCCCGTTCTGGACATCTCCGGGCTGAGGAGTCCCCCTGTGTTTCCATCAGGATGAAGAACATCTACTCATCCCCGTACTTGACATCTCCGGGCTGAAGAGCCCCCCGTGTTTCCATCAGGATGAAGAACATTTATTGACTTCTTTAGATATTTAGCTGTAGATTAGAATAAGCTAATATTTAAACAATAATCTTTGACACATTGTTTGCTCGTCCCGGGGGAGGGATCTCTCTTTCACGTGGATCCCCATGAGGTTTCTTATTTTTTCCCCACTGATGGGTTTTTTAGGAGTTTTTCCTCACCGAGAAGGAGAGTCTAAGTGCATAAATGTGCTAGTCTTGTTTAGTTAGCATTTGTTAGTTATTTTTCTTGTTGTGTATTTGTGTTAATACATTCCTCTTTTTCTTGTGAAGCCCATTGAGACGGACATTCTGTGATTTTGGGCTATACAAATAAAATTGAATTGAATTGAATTGAATCCATGATTGTAGAGAGGATGGTCAGGGTTATCCATGATGGTAGAGAGGATGGTCAGGGTTATCCATGATGGTAGAGAGGATGGTCAGGATTATCCATGATGGTAGAGAGGATGGTCAGGGTTATCCATGAAGGTAGAGAGGATGGTCAGGGTTATCCATGATGGTAGAGAGGATGGTCAGGGTTATCCATGATGGTAGAGAGGATGGTCAGGGTTATCCATGACGGTAGACAGGATGGTCAGGGTTATCCATGATGGTAGAGAGGATGGTCAGGATTATCCCCAATGGTTGGGAGGATGGTCAGGGTTATCCATGATGGTAGAGAGGATGGTCAGGGTTATCCATGACGGTAGAGAGGATGGTAAGGGTTATCCATGATGGTAGAGAGGATGGTCAGGGTTATCCATGATGGTAGAGAGGATGGTCAGGGTTATCTATGATGGTAGAGAGGATGGTCATGGTTATCCATGACGGTAGAGAGGATGGTCAGGGTTATCCATGATGGTAGAGAGGATGGTCAGGGTTATCTATGATGGTAGAGAGGATGGTCATGGTTATCCATGACGGTAGAGAGGATGGTCAGGGTTATCCATGATGGTAGAGAGGATGGTCATGGTTATCCATGATGGTAGAGAGGATGGTCAGGGTTATCCATGATGGTAGAGAGGATGGTCAGGGTTAACCATGATGGTAGAGAGGATGGTCAGGGTTATCCATGATGGTAGAGAGGATGGTCAGGGTTATCCATGATGGTAGAGAGGATGGTCAGGGTTATCCATGATGGTAGAGAGGATGGTCAGGATTATCCATGATGGTAGAGAGGATGGTCAGGGTTATCCATGATGGTAGAGAGGATGGTCAGGGTTATCCGTGATGGTAGAGAGGATGGTCAGGGTTATCCGTGATGGTAGAGAGGATGGTCAGGGTTATCCGTGATGGTAGAGAGGATGGTCAGGGTTATCCATGATGGTAGAGAGGATGGTCAGGGTTATCCATGATGGTAGAGAGGATGGTCAGGGTTATCCATGATGGTAGAGAGGATGGTCAGGGTTATCCATGATGGTAGAGAGGATGGTCAGGGTTATCCATGATGGTAGAGAGGATGGTCAGGGTTATCCATGATGGTAGAGAGGATGGTCAGGGTTATCCATGATGGTAGAGAGGATGGTCAGGGTTATCCATGATGGTAGAGAGGATGGTCAGGATTATCCATGATGGTAGAGAGGATGGTCAGGGTTATCCATGATGGTAGAGAGGATGGTCAGGGTTATCCATGATGGTAGAGAGGATGGTCAGGGTTATCCATGATGGTAGAGAGGATGGTCAGGGTTATCCATGATGGTAGAGAGGATGGTCAGGGTTATCCGTGATGGTAGAGAGGATGGTCAGGATTATCCATGATGGTAGAGAGGATGGTCAGGGTTATCCATGATGGTAGAGAGGATGGTCAGGATTATCCATGATGGTAGAGAGGATGGTCAGAGTTATCCATGACGGTAGAGAGGATGGTCAGGGTTATCCATGATGGTAGAGAGGATGGTCAGGGTTATCCATGATGGTAGAGAGGATGGTCAGGGTTATCCATGATGGTAGAGAGGATGGTCAGGGTTATCCATGATGGTAGAGAGGATGGTCATGATTGTCCATGATGGATAAAAGTTTATTCAGTGACCTCTCCATCACTGCTTCAAGTGAGTCCTGTTTGCTGCCAATGACAGAGCCAGCCAGTCTGATTAGTTTATTAAGTCTGTTGGTGTCACTGGCTGCGATGCTGCTCCCCCAGCAGATGACGGAGAAGAACAAGGTGCTGGCCACCACAGACTGGTAGAAGGTCTCCACCACAGACTGGTAGAAGGTCTCCAGGATCTTGCCGCACACATTGAAGGACCTCAGCTTCCTTAGGAAGTAAAGTCGGCTGCAAGTCTTCTTGTACACAGCAGTACTGTTGCTCCTCCAGCTCAGTCTACTGTCGATGGTCACTCCAAGGTATTTGTACTCCTCCACCACCTCCACATCTCTACCCAGAATGCAGAGCGGCTGCAAAGCAGTCCTCCTCCTCTTCCGGAAGTCAATCACCATCTCCCTGGTCTTGTCCACATTGAGCAGCAGGTGATTCTCTCCCGCCCACTCCACAAATCCATCCACCACCCTCCTGTACTCCTCCTCCTGCCCACCACTTATACACCCTACAACTGCAGAGTCATCAGAGAATTTCTGTAGGTGGCATGAATCGGAGTTGTGCTGGAAGTCTGAGGTGTACAATGTGAAGAGGAATGGAGAGGGCACCGTGCCCTGTGGGGCTCCTACACCACTCAGAACCACATCAGACAGGACACCGCCCAGCCGGACGAACTGTGGCCTGTCCGTCAGGTGTATGTATGTGTGTGTGCATGAGAGTGTGTGTGAATATATGATTGTGTGTGTATATATACATGTGAGTGTGTGTGTGTGAGTGTATATGAGTTTGTGTGTATGTGTGTGTGTATACTGTATATATGAGTGCGTATGAGTGTGTGTGTGTGTGTATATATATGAGTGCGTATGACTGTGTGTGTGTATACGTACATATTAGTGTGTGTGAATGGATGTATGTGTGTGTGTATATGTGTGTGAGTATGTGAATATGTGTGTGTGTGAGTGTAAATGAGTTTGTGTGTGTGTTTGTTTACGTTTTAACTTAAAGGTAAAAAACAGAAAAAACACAAACTTTTTTTCCCTCAAACTTTAGTTTAAATAAAAGTTTTTAATTTTTAAAGTTTTAAAAAAATAAAAATATTTTACAAAAAATGTTTTAAATCAGAAAAAGCAAAAAAAAAACAAAAAAAACCCACAAACAAAAACCACAAGTTTAATCAAAATGTTTGTTGGCTGATTGTGTGTGTGTGTGTGTGTGTATGTGTGTGTGTGTGTAACACTCCCACTCTATTTGTTTTCAGTCTGTTTCTCTACAGGCTGATCGTCCTCAGTGTGTGTGTGTGTGTGTGTGTGTGTGTGTGTAACACTCCCACTCTATTTGTTTTCAGTCTGTTTCTCTACAGGCTGATTGTCCTCAGTGTGTGTGTGTGTGTGTGTGTGTGTGTGTGTGTGTGTAACACTCCCACTCTATTTGTTTTCAGTCTGTTTCTCTACAGGCTGATTGTCCTCAGTGTGTGTGTGTGTGTGTGTGTGTGTGTGTGTGTAACACTCCCACTCTATTTGTTTTCAGTCTGTTTCTCTACAGGCTGATTGTCCTCAGTGTGTGTGTGTGTGTGTGTGTGTGTAACACTCCCACTCTATTTGTTTTCAGTCTGTTTCTCTACAGGCTGATTGTCCTCAGTGTGTGTGTGTGTGTGTGTGTGTGTGTGTGTGTAACACTCCCACTCTATTTGTTTTCAGTCTGTTTCTCTACAGGCTGATTGTCCTCAGTGTGTGTGTGTGTGTGTGTGTGTGTGTGTGTGTGTGTGTGTAACACTCCCACTCTATTTGTTTTCAGTCTGTTTCTCTACAGGCTGATTGTCCTCAGTGTGTGTGTGTGTGTGTGTGTGTGTGTGTGTGTGTGTGTAACACTCCCACTCTATTTGTTTTCAGTCTGTTTCTCTACAGGCTGATCGCCCTCAGTGTGTGTGTGTGTGTGTGTGTGTGTGTGTGTGTGTGTAACACTCCCACTCTATTTGTTTTCAGTCTGTTTCTCTACAGGCTGATTGTCCTCAGTGTGTGTGTGTGTGTGTGTGTGTGTGTGTGTAACACTCCCACTCTATTTGTTTTCAGTCTGTTTCTCTACAGGCTGATTGTCCTCAGTGTGTGTGTGTGTGTGTAACACTCCCACTCTATTTGTTTTCAGTCTGTTTCTCTACAGGCTGATTGTCCTCAGTGTGTGTGTGTGTGTGTGTGTGTGTGTGTGTGTGTGTGTGTGTGTGTGTGTGTGTGTGTGTGTGTAACACTCCCACTCTATTTGTTTTCAGTCTGTTTCTCTACAGGCTGATTGTCCTCAGTGTGTGTGTGTGTGTGTGTGTGTCTAACACTCCCACTCTATTTGTTTTCAGTCTGTTTCTCTACAGGCTGATCGTCCTCAGTGTGTGTGTGTGTGTGTGTGTGTGTGTGTAACACTCCCACTCTATTTGTTTTCAGTCTGTTTCTCTACAGGCTGATTGTCCTCAGTGTGTGTGTGTGTGTGTGTGTGTGTGTGTGTGTGTGTAACACTCCCACTCTATTTGTTTTCAGTCTGTTTCTCTACAGGCTGATTGTCCCCGGTCTGTTCTTCTACAGCCTGATCGTCCCCGGTGTGTGTCTGTTCTTCTTCGGGCTGATCGTCCTCGGCTTGTGCGGGTGTGTGTTCCTCTGCGGGCTGACTGACCTCACACGCTTCGTACATGGCGAAGCGGCTTTCCAGGTCCGCCGGGATGCTGGTAACGGATCCAAACACCTCCTTCCTCTTATAAATGATCCAGCTGAACATGGAGCCCAGCAGGATGCCGACGATGACCACCAGGAAGAGCACGGTCTGGTTGTTGTCCGGTCTGGGGGTCTTCAGGAAGGGGTTCAGCATAGGACTGCTCTCCTGCATTTTGAGCGGGTTCTGCATCCTGCAGGCGAACGTCTCGATCTGCTGCGTCTGCAGGTTGTTTTCTATTTCTATTTTCTGAGCGTGTTGCGTCCAGGGACCGTTACCCAGCTTCCAGTAAAAAGAAGTCCTCGGTTCGGGCGTCGCGTCCCCCTCGCAGCTCAAGACGCATCGCTCAGATTTTTCTGTGCAGTTCATCGGAAAGGTGACGTAGAGTAACGCCACCTCCTCGTGGCCGTAGAACCGAACCTGAGGGAAACAACCAATCAGAAACGGTTTATTTTTATTGTCAATTTAAAGCTTTGGCATCGTGTTTAACACCCAACGTAAAATCTGTTCTGTTACCCAGGGCCGGGTCGCCGGGGGCAACAGCTTCAGACGGGAAGCCCAGGCTTCTCTCACCCCGGCTGCATCCTCCATCTCACCCAATAACAAAACATTCAGTCCAGCCTACTTTTTATTGTTGGGACCCGTCACTGGAACCGCGACCCGGCGCGGGTGCAGGGACTCGGCCCGTCCTGTTAAGGGAGGACGCTGTGCACAGATTCTTTGGCCTCCCCGGTCTCGCGCCGGATCGAAGTCCAGGTCTTGGGTCCCGGGTTTCGGCACCAAATGTTAAGTCCATAAAAAGACTTTTATTCAATTTAGTATTTTCAGAATCAAAACCAACAAAAAAATAAAAAAAACAGAGATTGATGATTGTCTTTTTCTGCTACAGCAGAAGAGAGAGAGGCGAGCGAGGAGAGATCACGCTCCCAGCAACCTTCTGCTCTCTGTCTCCTGCTTTCTTCCCTTTAGTTAGAAAAAGGGAGTAGCCAAAAGTGGCCTTGAAGGCCAGATGCTGATAAGAAGGAGCTGATCGTCCTGTTCGTGTGAACAGTTTGTGGGAGAGCTGCTGAAATGTTGGTTATAAAATGATGACATTCTAGTATTAAAAGCAGAAATTAAACACATGATTATGTCTGATGTAAAAAACACACAAATACTTCATAATCGAGCTTATCTTACACTGAGGTGTTCCCTGTCCAGCAGGTCCGGGGTCTGCCTCTGGGTCTCCTCCTGGTGGGACGGAACACCTCACCAGAGAGGGGGGCATCCTAATCAGATGCCTGAACCAACCCATGTAGATTCTCTCGACCCGAAGGAGCAAAGGCTCTACTCGGAGCTCCACCCAGATGGCAGAGCTCCTCCCTCTATCTCTGAGTGAGACCCTGCCCACCCTGCAGAGGAACGTAGATCCTGGTTACCATGGTGAGGGTAGGAACGTAGATCCTGGTTACCATGGTGAGGGTAGGAACATAGATCCTGGTTACCATGGTGAGGGTAGGAACGTAGATCCTGGTTACCATGGTGAGAGTAGGAACGTAGATCCTGGTTACCATGGTGAGGGTAGGAACGTAGATCCTGGTTACCATGGTGAGAGTAGGAACGTAGATCCTGGTTACCATGGTGAGGGTAGGAACGTAGATCCTGGTTACCATGGTGAGGGTAGGAACGTAGATCCTGGTTACCATGGTGAGAGTAGGAACGTAGATCCTGGTTACCATGGTGAGGGTAGGAACGTAGATCCTGGTTACCATGGTGAGGGTAGGAACGTAGATCCTGGTTACCATGGTGAGGGTAGGAACGTAGATCCTGGTTACCATGGTGAGGGTAGGAACGTAGATCCTGGTTACCATGGTGAGGGTAGGAACGTAGATCCTGGTTACCATGGTGAGGGTAGGAATGTAGATCCTGGTTACCATGGTGAGGGTAGGAACGTAGATCCTGGTTACCATGGTGAGGGTAGGAACGTAGATCCTGGTTACCATGGTGAGGGTAGGAACATAGATCCTGGTTACCATGGTGAGGGTAAGAACGTAGATCCTGGTTACCATGGTGAGGGTAGGAACGTAGATCCTGGTTACCATGGTGAGGGTAGGAACATAGATCCTGGTTACCATGGTGAGGGTCGGGTCGTCGGCCCGGGTTAGATTGGTAAACATGATTCTGAATGAATTCTTGAATAAATCGGACTAACCTTCGGCGGCTGGCGTCTGTCGTTCTGCTTCGTTTGAAGGAGATCTCCATCTTTTGGGGAGACTTGTTTTAACGCCAGCCCCTTGGCGGACAGGGCCACCATGGCACGCTCAGACACGGGGTTGAGGCTGGCGTTAGGGGGGCGCTCCGTCACCACGTCCTCGTTCAGCCTCCAGGTCACGTTGTGAATCGAGATGTTTGGACGGAGACGGAGTTTCTCCCTGGTTTGGAGGAACAGTTCTGAGGTGGTCTCCGGTGGTTCTGAGGTGGTACCCGGTGGTTCTGAGGTGGTACCCGGTGGTTCTGAGGTGGTCCCCGGTGGTTCTGTGGTGTTACCCGGTGGTTCTGTGGTGGTACCCGGTGGGTTTGAGGTGGTACCCTGAGGTTCTGAGGTGGTCCCCGGTGGTTCTGAGGTGGTACCCTGAGGTTCTGAGGTGGTACCCGGTGGTTCTGAGGTGGTATCCGGTGGTTCTGAGGTGGTCCCCGGTGGTTCTGAGGTGGTACCCGGTGGTTCTGAGGTGGTACCCGGTGGGTCTGTGGTGGTACCCGGTGGTTCTGTGGTGGTACCCGGTGGGTTTGAGGTGGTACCCGATGGTTCTGATGTGGTACCCGGTGGTTCTGTGGTGGTACCCGGTGGGTCTGTGGTGGTACCCGGTGGTTCTGTGGTGGTACCCGGTGGTTCTGAGGTGGTATCCGGTGGTTCTGTGGTGGTACCCGGTGGGTTTGAGGTGGTACCCGGTGGTTCTGAGGTGGTACCCGGTGGTTCTGAGGTGGTACCCGGTGGGTTTGAGGTGGTACCCGGTGGTTCTGAGGTGGTACCCGGTGGTTCTGTGGTGGTACCCGGTGGGTTTGAGGTGGTACCCGGTGGTTCTGAGGTGGTACCCGGTGGTTCTGTGGTGGTACCCGGTGGGTTTGAGGTGGTACCCGATGGTTCTGAGGTGGTACCCGGTGGTTCTGAGGTGGTACCCGATGGTTCTGAGGTGGTACCCGGTGGTTCTGTGGTGGTACCCGGTGGTTCTGTGGTGGTACCCGGTGGTTCTGAGGTGGTACCCGGTGGTTCTGATGTGGTACCCGGTGGTTCTGTGGTGGTACCCGGTGGGTTTGAGGTGGTCTCCGGTGGTTCTGAGGTGGTACCCGGTGGTTCTGTGGTGGTACCCGGTGGTTCTGAGGTGGTACCCGGTGGGTTTGAGGTGGTCTCCGGTGGTTCTGAGGTGGTACCCGGTGGTTCTGAGGTGGTATCCGGTGGTTCTGAGGTGGTACCCGGTGGTTCTGAGGTGGTACCCGGTGGTTCTGTGGTGGTACCCGGTGGTTCTGAGGTGGTACCCGGTGGGTTTGAGGTGGTACCCGGTGGTTCTGAGGTGGTCTCCGGTGGGTTTGAGGTGGTACCCGGTGGTTCTGATGTGGTACCCGGTGGTTCTGTGGTGGTACCCGGTGGTTTTGTGGTGGTACCCGGTGGTTCTGAGGTGGTACCCGGTGGTTCTGAGGTGGTCTCCGGTGGTTCTGAGGTGGTACCCGGTGGTTCTGATGTGGTACCCGGTGGTTCTGTGGTGGTACCCGGTGGTTCTGAGGTGGTACCCGGTGGTTCTGAGGTGGTACCCGGTGGTTCTGAGGTGGTACCCGGTGGTTCTGAGGTGGTACCCGGTGGGTTTGAGGTGGTCTCCGGTGGTTCTGAGGTGGTACCCGGTGGTTCTGAGGTGGTACCCGGTGGTTCTGAGGTGGTACCCGGTGGGTTTGAGGTGGTCTCCGGTGGTTCTGAGGTGGTACCCGGTGGTTCTGAAGTGGTACCCGGTGGGTTTGAGGTGGTCTCCGGTGGTTCTGAGGTGGTACCCGGTGGTTCTGAGGTGGTACCCGGTGGGTTTGAGGTGGTACCCGGTGGTTCTGAGGACAGGTCTCTCGTCCCTGGTCCATAACCAGAAAAGTCGTCCAGTCCAAAAATGGCTGCTGTTAGCAACATTAGCATTAGCAGCAGCTGCGCCATTTTTTTCCGTCAAAAAAAAAAAATTCTGCAGATTTTATTCTTAAATTTTAAAACTGAGAAAAAAAACGCTTCCGTTTGTTTTTTAATGTTTACATTTAAATTTGAAACAAATTAAACATAAAAAAGAAACGTTTAAAAACATTAAAAAATAAAAAGAATTTCTTTGATTAAAAATAATAAATAGTTAATTTTTCAGAAACATTTGACGATAAAAAAGAATAAAAAACGTACATTTTAATAAAAAAATATTTTGTTTTTGTTTAAACAAACGGAACCGCTAGCGCGCTAATGCTAACAGTTCTAACAACCGTAGTTTTATACTTCCGTGAGCTGGCCCCGCCCCTCTTTAAAAAAATATAAACAAAAATAAACAGAAAACAAGTAACTTGTTTGTGCGTAAAATTTTTGTATGTGCTTTTTAATTTTTTTTTTATTTTAAGAAATACAATTTGGATGATGACGTCATCCAGACCTTTATTTATTTTCCGGGCGTCGCCATATTTGATGACGTCATCGTCCACTTTTTTTAAGAGTTAATTTTTTCAAACAAAATTGGGGTTTTATGCAAATTAAAAAAACATTTATAGTTTTTGTGTTTTATTTTAATTGAAATATGTTTAATCCAAGTTTTTTTTCTTTTGCATCTTGCAATGTTTTTAAATAAAAAGTTTTTGAGCAGCTTCGTTAACAAAATGGCCGCCTCATTTTTAAATTTTTTTATTTATTTATTTTTTTTTTATAATTGGGTGAATTTCATTGTTTATTTTCCTGTTTTTAAAGATTTATTCTTACTTTGTGGGCATCATGGTGGCGCAGTGGTTGGCATGGTGACCTTACAGCGAGAAGCTCGGGGGTTAAAGTCCTGAAACGTGGGCCAGGGTTGATCAGTGATGGGCACCCCGGCTCTGACGATGAGGGACCAGAAGGTTGGAGCTCGGCTGGACGATGAGGGACCAGAAGGTTGGAGCTCGGCCGGACGATGAGGGACCAGAAGGTTGGAGCTCGGCTGGACGATGAGGGACCAGAAGGTTGGAGCTCGGCCGGACGATGAGGGACCAGAAGGTTGGAGCTCGGCTGGACGATGAGGGACCAGAAGGTTGGAACTCGGCTGGACGATGAGGGACCAGAAGGTTGGAGCTCGGCCGGACGATGAGGGACCAGAAGGTTGGAGCTCGGCCGGATGATGAGGGACCAGAAGGTTGGAACTCGGCTGGACGATGAGGGACCAGAAGGTTGGAGCTCGGCTGGACGATGAGGGACCAGAAGGTTGGAGCTCGGCCGGACGATGAGGGACCAGAAGGTTGGAGCTCGGCCGGACGATGAGGGACCAGAAGGTTGGAGCTCGGCCGGACGATGAGGGACCAGAAGGTTGGAGCTCGGCCGGATGATGAGGGACCAGAAGGTTGGAGCTCGGCCGGACGATGAGGGACCAGAAGGTTGGAGCTCGGCCGGACGATGAGGGACCAGAAGGTTGGAGCTCGACTGGACGATGAGGGACCAGAAGGTTGGAGCTCGGCCGGACGATGAGGGACCAGAAGGTTGGAGCTCGGCCGGACGATGAGGGACCAGAAGGTTGGAACTCGGCCGGACGATGAGGGACCAGAAGGTTGGAGCTCGGCCGGATGAGGGACCAGAAGGTTGGAGCTCAGGCAGATGATGAGGGACCAGAAGGTTGGAACTCGGCCGGACGATGAGGGACCAGAAGGTTGGAGCTCGGCCGGACGATGAGGGACCAGAAGGTTGGAGCTCGGCCGGACGATGAGGGACCAGAAGGTTGGAGCTCGGCCGGACGATGAGGGACCAGAAGGTTGGAGCTCGACTGGACGATGAGGGACCAGAAGGTTGGAGCTCAGGCAGACGATGAGGGACCAGAAGGTTGGAGCTCGGCCGGATGAGGGACCAGAAGGTTGGAGCTCGGCTGGACGATGAGGGACCAGAAGGTTGGAGCGCGGCCGGACGATGAGGGACCAGAAGGTTGGAGCTCGGCCGGATGAGGGACCAGAAGGTTGGAGCTCGGCCGGACGATGAGGGACCAGAAGGTTGGAGCTCGGCCGGATGAGGGACCAGAAGGTTGGAACTCGGCCGGATGAGGGACCAGAAGGTCGGAGCTCGGCCGGACGATGAGGGACCAGAAGGTTGGAGCTCGGCCGGACGATGAGGGACCAGAAGGTTGGAACTCGGCCGGACGATGAGGGACCAGAAGGTTGGAACTCGGCCGGACGATGAGGGACCAGAAGGTTGGAGCTCGGCCGGATGAGGGACCAGAAGGTTGGAGCTCGGCTGGACGATGAGGGACCAGAAGGTTGGAACTCGGCTGGACGATGAGGGACCAGAAGGTTGGAGCTCGACTGGACGATGAGGGACCAGAAGGTTGGAACTCGGCCGGACGACGAGGGACCAGAAGGTTGGAACTCGGCCGGATGAGGGACCAGAAGGTTGGAGCTCGGCTGGACGATGAGGGACCAGAAGGTTGGAACTCGGCCGGACGATGAGGGACCAGAAGGTTGGAGCTCGGCCGGATGAGGGACCAGAAGGTTGGAGCTCGGCTGGACGATGAGGGACCAGAAGGTTGGAACTCGGCCGGATGAGGGACCAGAAGGTTGGAACTCGGCTCGACGATGAGGGACCAGAAGGTTGGAACTCGGCCGGATGAGGGACCAGAAGGTTGGAGCTCGGCTGGACGATGAGGGACCAGAAGGTTGGAGCTCGGCCGGACGATGAGGGACCAGAAGGTTGGAGCGCGGCCGGATGAGGGACCAGAAGGTTGGAGCTCGGCCGGATGAGGGACCAGAAGGTTGGAGCTCGGCCGGACGATGAGGGACCAGAAGGTTGGAGCGCGGCCGGATGAGGGACCAGAAGGTTGGAGCTCGGCCGGATGAGGGACCAGAAGGTTGGAACTCGGCCGGACGATGAGGGACCAGAAGGTTGGAGCTCGGCCGGACGATGAGGGACCAGAAGGTTGGAGCTCGACTGGACGATGAGGGACCAGAAGGTTGGAGCTCGGCCGGACGATGAGGGACCAGAAGGTTGGAGCTCGGCTGGACGATGAGGGACCAGAAGGTTGGAGCTCGGCCGGATGAGGGACCAGAAGGTTGGAACTCGGCTGGACGATGAGGGACCAGAAGGTTGGAGCTCGGCCGGACGATGAGAGGTCGGAGCTCGGCTGGACGATGACGCTGGAGGCTGGATGAGGACAGGTGAGACCAGAGGTTGAAGCTGGAGTTCATGTTAGGTTAAATGGCTGCAATGAAACTGCTCATGGGAATGAGTGTGTGTTTGTGTGTGTGTGTGTGTGTGTGTGGTACCTGTGTCTTTAGGTAGGAACATGGTGTGTGTGGCCCCAAACAGACTGGTGATCTGTTCGGGGTGTATCCTCCCTCTCACCTTGAAACAGGGGGGATAGGCTCCCGCATCCCTCTCCCTCCCGCCCCCCTGTAGGGATAAACGTTGATGAATGAATGAAGTTTAAAATCAAAATAAAAGCATTTGTAAATAAAAAAAAATGAATCAAATGATACGTCGTTTTCTTTAAAAATAAAACCAGTTTAATTTGTGTGTGTTTATGGTGTGTGTGTGTGTTTACAGTTTGTGTGTGTGTTTATGGTGTGTGTGTGTGTTTATGGTGTGTGTGTGTGTGTGTGTTTATGGTGTGTGTGTGTGTTTACAGTTTGTGTGTGTGTTTATGGTGTGTGTGTGTGTGTGTGTTGATGGTGTGTGTGTTAGTGTGTGTGTGTGTTTTTTATGTGTTAGTGGTGCCCAGCAGGGGGCGGGGTGGGAGGGTTAGGAGTGAAATAATCTGGGATTAAACGGAGCCGAGGATGGACATCCCTCAGTGGAGATGAACAGATGAACACACACACACACACACACACACACACACACACACACACACACATACACACACAGATGGACGAGCCTGATATTTATTGTTACAAAATCGTTTTATGAATTTTAAACACTGAACAGATCAGATTAAAAATCCCTGTATTTTATAACCTGAACAGCAGAGGGCGCAATTAACCTTCACATGGATTCAGACGCTTTATTATTATTATTATTATTATTATAATTATTATTTAAATCCCTGCTGGTCCAAGAAGCCCAGATGACAGCTTCCAGCTGGTAGGTCAGGGGTGTAAACTCCGGTCCTGGAAGGACAGAGTCTTAAAGGTTTTCTTTGTGTTTTTATTCTTCACACCTTCTTCTTTTCCTTCCATCATTTCCCTCCAGGGGGCGCCACAGCAAAACAGTTTCTCCCATCTAACCCAGGCATGCGCAAACCACGGCCCGCGGGCCACAAACGGCTCGTTAAATGATTTAATCCGGCCCGCCGAACTTGAAAAAATTAAATAAATAAACTTTGTTAATGTTTTTATTTTCAGATAATTCTGATGTTTCGTCACTAGATGGCGCCAAAGTGGCATTTGCCGGCATTTGCCTTCAGGGGGCGTCACAGCATCTAACCATATCTCCTGCATCCTCTTCAGTCACACCAACTATCTTCATGTCTTCCTTCACTGTATCCATGAACCTCCTCTTTGGTCTTCCTCTAGTCCTCTTTCCTGGTGGTTCCAAACCCAGCATCCTTCTTCTGATGTACTCTCTCTCTCTCCTCTGTACATGTACAAACCATCTCAGTCTGACCTCTCTGACTTTAAAACCTCTAACATGTGCTGTTCCTCTGATCCTGTCCATCCTGGTCACTCCCAGAGAGATCCTCAGCATCTTCATCTCTGCTACAAACATCTCTGCTTCCTGTCTTTTCCTCAGTGACAGTCTCTAGACCAATCAGCATGGCCGTTCTCACCACACTGTCTCTAGACCAATCAGCATGGCTGCTCTCACCACACTGTCTCTAGACCAATCAGCATGGCCGCTCTCACCACACTGTCTCTAGACCAATCAGCATGGCCGCTCTCACCACACTGTCTCTAGACCAATCAGCATGGCCGCTCTCACCACACTGTCTCTAGACCAATCAGCATGGCCGCTCTCACCACACTGTCTCTAGACCAATCAGCATGGCTGCTCTCACCACACTGTCTCTAGACCAATCAGCATGGCCGCTCTCACCACACTGTCTCTAGACCAATCAGCATGGCCGCTCTCACCACACTGTCTCTAGACCAATCAGCATGCACGCTCTCACCACACTGTCTCTAGACCAATCAGCATGGCCGCTCTCACCACACTGTCTCTAGACCAATCAGCATGGCCGCTCTCACCACACTGTCTCTAGACCAATCAGCATGGCCGCTCTCACCACACTGTCTCTAGACCAATCAGCATGGCCGCTCTCACCACACTGTCTCTAGACCAATCAGCATGGCCGCTCTCACCACACTGTCTCTAGACCAATCAGAATGGCCGCTCTCACCACGGTCACACATCACACCTGATACTTTTGAGATGGCCATGCCATCTCAGCCACCCGGACGCCCATCTCGTCCACGACCCATCCCCTCCATTTACCCGCTGAAAGCCACGACCATAACTACGACCCCTACCTACTACACGACCCCTCACCATCCTCCATGATCCAATGGCACACCGTGGTACCACCCATCCGGACCTGTACAGGCCGTCGCTAGGCAACCCTTCTGACCCAGGTTAACGAGTCAATAGGCCAAATTTGAGTGTGGGTGTGTGTGTGTATGAGTGTGTGTGTGTGTATGTGTGTGTATATATGTGTGTGTGTGTGTGTGTGTGTGTATGTATGTGTGTGTGTGTGTGTGTGTGAGTGTGTATATGCGTGTATGTGGCACCACTACAGACTGGCCACCCGTTCGGGGTGTACCCCGCCTCTTGCCTGCAACCAGCTGGCACAGGCTCCGTCACCCTAACGACCCCGTTAAGGATAAACAGGGAACACTTCCTTCCTGTTCGCTGCCCTCACAGGTAGGCACCTTGGCAGCCGGTGTGTATGTGTGTGTATATATGTGTGTGTGTGTGTATGTATGTGTGTGTGTGTGTGTGTGTGTGTGTGCCCGTGGCGATGTGGAGAAACTCTAAGTTTCACAGAAGAGCAGATGTACCCGGAACGCCGCTGGCACTAACAGGATTCCCAGAAGTTCCTGCTCCGTTCTGATCCCTGCCACGCAGATTAGGAAGCAGGATTAAGGTTCCCTTCGTCACCACGGCGACTCCTGGACTTAGATCTGATTGGCACCTTCCTGGAGGCTAATCCACCCGCTGTACGCCGGAGGGACGGGTGGGACGGGTGATGCCCGTAGACACCCATAGGACATTCACGAGTATTCGTCAACTTTTCGCAACAATTTTGTGACAATTTTGACTTTTTTGGGAAAAAATCCAGAAAAAGTCAAAAATTCGCAAAAAAGTCGAAAAATCGCTAAAAAGTCGCAAAATCACTAAAAAGTTGCTAAATCCCAAAAAAGTAAAAAAGTTGCAAAAAAAAAGGTCGCAGAAAGTTTTTGCGACATTTTTTGTGACAATTTTGACTTTTTAGGAAAAAAGTCGCAAAAAATGGCAAAAAAATAGAAAAGAAAATCGCAAAAAAGTTGCAAAAAAAAGGTTGCAAAAAGTTTCGCAACATTTTTGACGCAAAAAAGTAGCAAACCATTGCAAAAAAAAAAAATTGCAAAAAAAAAATTCCGAAAAATGCACGAAAAAAAAGATGGCGGACGAACGTAAGGAAGTAAACATGGAGGGCAGGATGGCACACAAATACACACACACACACACACACACACACACACACACACACACACACACACACACACACATGGTGATGGAGGGCAGGATGATGAAGTTTTTCTGGTGATGGCACCAGGTCCGTGTAGCTGGTAGGATCACCCACATTCTGCCTGGCGCAGCGCCAACTGTTGCGTGTACCACCAACCAGGGGTTCCACCTCCTCCCCACCCAGCTCGGTGCCACCGGGCAGCTGTTCTGAAGCTGATTGGAGCTCTGCCAGGAGCTACCGGGCACCCATCAGGGCATCAATTAGTATCTGAATTAGTGTTTCTTCTAAATCTACAGACTACGGGCAGCAGGGTATCACATCGCTTAACGTGTGGCATCCTGTGAGGCATCCCGTGGCCACAAGAAGAAAAACACATTCTTCTTCTTCCTCCATCTCCCTCCAGGGGGCGCCACATCAAGTCAGTCCCTTCCATCTAACCCTATCTCCTGCATCCTCTTCAGTCACACCAACTATCTTCATGTCTTCCTTCACTGTATCCATGAACCTCCTCTTTGGTCTTCCTCTAGTCCTCTTTCCTGGTGGTTCCAAACCCAGCATCCTTCTTCTGATGTACTCTCTCTCTCTCCTCTGCACTTGTCCAAACCATCTCAGTCTGACCTCTCTGACTTTAAAACCTCTAACATGTGCTGTTCCTCTGATCCTGTCCATCCTGGTCACTCCCAGAGAGATCCTCAGCATCTTCATCTCTGATACAAACATCTCTGTTTCCTGTCTTTTCCTCAGAGACACTGTCTCTAGACCAATCAGCATGGCCGCTCTCACCACACTGTCTCTAGACCAATCAGCATGGCCGCTCTCACCACACTGTCCCTAGACCAATCAGCATGGCCGCTCTCACCACACTGTCTCTAGACCAATCAGCATGGCCGCTCTCACCA
Organism: Neostethus bicornis; assembly: GCA_902685375.1. Taxonomy (NCBI): domain Eukaryota; kingdom Metazoa; phylum Chordata; class Actinopteri; order Atheriniformes; family Phallostethidae; genus Neostethus; species Neostethus bicornis. The sequence continues at coordinate 592,712 of CACRXE010000082.1, forward strand.
CACTGTCTCTAGACCAATCAGCATGGCCGCTCTCACCACGCTGTCTCAAGACCAATCAGCATGGCCGCTCTCACCACACTGTCTCTAGACCAATCAGCATGGCCGCTCTCACCACACTGTCTCTAGACCAATCAGCATGGCCGCTCTCACCACACTGTCTCTAGACCAATCAGCATGGCCGCTCTCACCACACTGTCCCTAGACCAATCAGCATGGCCGCTCTCACCACACTGTCTCTAGACCAATAAGCATGGCCGCGCTCACCACACTGTCTCTAGACCAATCAGCATGGCCGCGCTCACCACACTGTCTCTAGACCAATCAGCACGGCCGCTCTCACCACACTGTCTCTAGACCAATCAGCATGGCCGGTCTCACCACACTGTCTCTAGACCAATCAGCATGGTCGCTCTCACCACACTGTCTCTAGACCAATCAGCATGACCGCTCTCACCACACTGTCTCTAGACCAATCAGCATGGCCGCTCTCACCACACTGTCTCAAGACCAATCAGCATGGCCGCTCTCACCACACTGTCTCTAGACCAATCAGCATGGCCGCTCTCACCACACTGTCTCTAGACCAATCAGCATGGCCGCTCTCACC
>CACRXE010000082.1:605818-625818 GCA_902685375.1 Neostethus bicornis
TAATACATGTACATACATATAATACATATACATCCCATAATACATATACATCCCATAATACATATACATACATATACATACATATACATACATATAATACATATACATCCCATAATACATATACATCCCATAATACATATACATACATATAATACATATACATCCCATAATACATATACATACATATAATACATATACATCCCATAATACATATACATACATATAATACATATACATCCCATAATACATATACATACATATAATACATATACATCCCATAATACATGTACATACATATAATACATATACATCCCATAATACATATACATACATATAATACATATACATCCCATAATACATGTACATACATATAATACATATACATCCCATAATACATGTACATACATATAATACATATACATCCCATAATACATGTACATACATATAATACATATACATCCCATAATACATATACATACATATAATACATATACATCCCATAATACATATACATACATATAATACATATACATACATATAATACATATACATACATATAATACATATACATCCCATAATACATGTACATCCCATAATACATGTACATACATATAATACATATACATCCCATAATACATGTACATACATATAATACATATACATACATATAATACATGTACATCCCATAATACATATACATACATATAATACATATACATACATATAATACATATACATCCCATAATACATGTACATACATATAATACATATACATCCCATAATACATGTACATACATATAATACATATACATCCCATAATACATGTACATACATATAATACATATACATCCCATAATACATGTACATCCCATAATACATGTACATACATATAATACATATACATCCCATAATACATATACATACATATAATACATATACATCCCATAATACATATACATACATATAATACATATACATACATATAATACATATACATACATATAATACATATACATCCCATAATACATGTACATCCCATAATACATGTACATACATATAATACATATACATCCCATAATACATGTACATACATATAATACATATACATCCCATAATACATATACATACATATAATACATATACATACATATAATACATATACATCCCATAATACATATACATACATATAATACATATACATACATATAATACATATACATCCCATAATACATGTACATACATATAATACATATACATCCCATAATACATATACATACATATAATACATATACATACATATAATACATATACATCCCATAATACATATACATACATATAATACATATACATCCCATAATACATGTACATACATATAATACATATACATCCCATAATACATGTACATACATATAATACATATACATCCCATAATACATATACATACATATAATACATATACATCCCATAATACATGTACATCCCATAATACATGTACATACATATAATACATATACATCCCATAATACATGTACATCCCATAATACATATACATACATATAATACATATACATACATATAATACATATACATCCCATAATACATATACATACATATAATACATATACATACATATAATACATATACATCCCATAATACATATACATACATATAATACATATACATCCCATAATACATGTACATACATATAATACATATACATCCCATAATACATATACATACATATAATACATATACATACATATAATACATATACATACATATAATACATATACATACATATAATACATGTACATACATATAATACATATACATACATATAATACATATACATACATATAATACATATACATACATATAATACATATACATCCCATAATACATATACATACATATAATACATATACATCCCATAATACATATACATACATATAATACATATACATACATATAATACATATACATCCCATAATACATATACATACATATAATACATATACATACATATAATACATATACATCCCATAATACATGTACATCCCATAATACATGTACATACATATAATACATATACATCCCATAATACATGTACATCCCATAATACATATACATACATATAATACATATACATACATATAATACATATACATACATATAATACATATACATACATATAATACATATACATCCCATAATACATATACATACATATAATACATATACATCCCATAATACATGTACATACATATAATACATATACATCCCATAATACATATACATCCCATAATACATATACATACATATAATACATTATACATCCCATAATACATATACATCCCATAATACATATACATACATATAATACATATACATCCCATAATACATATACATACATATAATACATATACATACAATAATACATATACATACATATAATACATATACATCCCATAATACATATACATACATATAATACATATACATACAATAATACATATACATACATATAATACATATACATCCCATAATACATATACATACATATAATACATATACATACAATAATACATATACATACATATAATACATATACATCCCATAATACATGTACATACATATAATACATATACATCCCATAATACATATACATACATATAATACATATACATCCCATAATACATGTACATACATATAATACATATACATCCCATAATAATCACATAGATACACATGCTATAGTACACCACACACACACACACACTAACACCCAGCTAACATTCTAACGTTCCCTCCTGGGGGAGGGATCTCTCTTTCACGTGGATCCCCATGAGGTGTAAGGACAGGAGTGTAAGGACAGGAGTGTAAGGACAGGAGTGTAAGGACAGGAGTGTAAGGACAGGAGTGTAAGGACAGGTGTGTAAGGACAGGTGTGTAAGGACAGGTGTGTAAGGACAGGTGTGTAAGGACAGGTGTGTAAGGACAGGTGTGTAAGGACAGGAGTGTAAGGACAGGTGTGTAAGGACAGGAGTGTAAGGACAGGTGTGTAAGGACAGGTGTGTAAGGACAGGAGTGTAAGGACAGGTGTGTAAGGACAGGTGTGTAAGGACAGGTGTGTAAGGACAGGAGTGTAAGGACAGGAGTGTAAGGACAGGTGTGTAAGGACAGGTGTGTAAGGACAGGAGTGTAAGGACAGGTGTGTAAGGACAGGTGTGTAAGGACAGGAGTGTAAGGACAGGAGTGTAAGGACAGGTGTGTAAGGACAGGAGTGTAAGGACAGGAGTGTAAGGACAGGTGTGTAAGGACAGGAGTGTAAGGACAGGAGTGTAAGGACAGGAGTGTAAGGACAGGTGTGTAAGGACAGGTGTGTAAGTACAGGTGTGTAAGGACAGGAGTGTAAGGACAGGAGTGTAAGGACAGGAGTGTAAGGACAGGAGTGTAAGGACAGGTGTGTAAGGACAGGAGTGTAAGGACAGGAGTGTAAGGACAGGAGTGTAAGGACAGGAGTGTAAGGACAGGAGTGTAAGGACAGGAGTGTAAGGACAGGAGTGTAAGGACAGGAGTGTAAGGACAGGTGTGTAAGGACAGGTGTGTAAGGACAGGAGTGTAAGGACAGGAGTGTAAGGACAGGAGTGTAAGGACAGGAGTGTAAGGACAGGAGTGTAAGGACAGGAGTGTAAGGACAGGTGTGTAAGGACAGGTGTGTAAGGACAGGAGTGTAAGGACAGGTGTGTAAGGACAGGTGTGTAAGGACAGGTGTGTAAGGACAGGTGTGTAAGGACAGGAGTGTAAGGACAGGTGTGTAAGGACAGGTGTGTAAGGACAGGTGTGTAAGGACAGGTGTGTAAGGACAGGTGTGTAAGGACAGGTGTGTAAGGACAGGAGTGTAAGGACAGGAGTGTAAGGACAGGTGTGTAAGGACAGGTGTGTAAGGACAGGTGTGTAAGGACAGGAGTGTAAGGACAGGAGTGTAAGGACAGGTGTGTAAGGACAGGTGTGTAAGGACAGGTGTGTAAGGACAGGAGTGTAAGGACAGGAGTGTAAGGACAGGAGTGTAAGGACAGGTGTGTAAGGACAGGAGTGTAAGGACAGGAGTGTAAGGACAGGTGTGTAAGGACAGGAGTGTAAGGACAGGTGTGTAAGGACAGGTGTGTAAGGACAGGAGTGTAAGGACAGGTGTGTAAGGACAGGAGTGTAAGGACAGGTGTGTAAGGACAGGTGTGTAAGGACAGGTGTGTAAGGACAGGAGTGTAAGGACAGGAGTGTAAGGACAGGAGTGTAAGGACAGGAGTGTAAGGACAGGAGTGTAAGGACAGGAGTGTAAGGACAGGAGTGTAAGGACAGGAGTGTAAGGACAGGAGTGTAAGGACAGGTGTGTAAGGACAGGAGTGTAAGGACAGGAGTGTAAGGACAGGAGTGTAAGGACAGGAGTGTAAGGACAGGTGTGTAAGGACAGGAGTGTAAGGACAGGTGTGTAAGGACAGGTGTGTAAGGACAGGTGTGTAAGGACAGGTGTGTAAGGACAGGTGTGTAAGGACAGGTGTGTAAGGACAGGAGTGTAAGGACAGGTGTGTAAGGACAGGTGTGTAAGGACAGGTGTGTAAGGACAGGTGTGTAAGGACAGGTGTGTAAGGACAGGAGTGTAAGGACAGGAGTGTAAGGACAGGTGTGTAAGGACAGGAGTGTAAGGACAGGAGTGTAAGGACAGGAGTGTAAGGACAGGAGTGTAAGGACAGGTGTGTAAGGACAGGTAAGGACAGGTGTGTAAGGACAGGAGTGTAAGGACAGGTGTGTAAGGACAGGTGTGTAAGGACAGGTGTGTAAGGACAGGAGTGTAAGGACAGGTGTGTAAGGACAGGTAAGGACAGGTGTGTAAGGACAGGAGTGTAAGGACAGGTGTGTAAGGACAGGTGTGTAAGGACAGGTGTGTAAGGACAGGAGTGTAAGGACAGGAGTGTAAGGACAGGAGTGTAAGGACAGGTGTGTAAGGACAGGAGTGTAAGGACAGGAGTGTAAGGACAGGTGTGTAAGGACAGGTGTGTAAGGACAGGTGTGTAAGGACAGGAGTGTAAGGACAGGTGTGTAAGGACAGGAGTGTAAGGACAGGTGTGTAAGGACAGGAGTGTAAGGACAGGAGTGTAAGGACAGGTGTGTAAGGACAGGTGTGTAAGGACAGGTGTGTAAGGACAGGAGTGTAAGGACAGGAGTGTAAGGACAGGAGTGTAAGGACAGGAGTGTAAGGACAGGAGTGTAAGGACAGGTGTGTAAGGACAGGTGTGTAAGGACAGGAGTGTAAGGACAGGAGTGTAAGGACAGGTGTGTAAGGACAGGTGTGTAAGGACAGGAGTGTAAGGACAGGTGTGTAAGGACAGGAGTGTAAGGACAGGAGTGTAAGGACAGGAGTGTAAGGACAGGAGTGTAAGGACAGGAGTGTAAGGACAGGAGTGTAAGGACAGGAGTGTAAGGACAGGTGTGTAAGGACAGGAGTGTAAGGACAGGTGTGTAAGGACAGGAGTGTAAGGACAGGTGTGTAAGGACAGGAGTGTAAGGACAGGTGTGTAAGGACAGGAGTGTAAGGACAGGTGTGTAAGGACAGGTGTGTAAGGACAGGAGTGTAAGGACAGGTGTGTAAGGACAGGAGTGTAAGGACAGGAGTGTAAGGACAGGTAAGGACAGGAGTGTAAGGACAGGTGTGTAAGGACAGGAGTGTAAGGACAGGAGTGTAAGGACAGGTGTGTAAGGACAGGTGTGTAAGGACAGGTGTGTAAGGACAGGTGTGTAAGGACAGGTGTGTAAGGACAGGAGTGTAAGGACAGGTGTGTAAGGACAGGAGTGTAAGGACAGGTGTGTAAGGACAGGTGTGTAAGGACAGGTGTGTAAGGACAGGAGTGTAAGGACAGGTGTGTAAGGACAGGAGTGTAAGGACAGGAGTGTAAGGACAGGAGTGTAAGGACAGGTGTGTAAGGACAGGAGTGTAAGGACAGGAGTGTAAGGACAGGAGTGTAAGGACAGGTGTGTAAGGACAGGTGTGTAAGGACAGGAGTGTAAGGACAGGTGTGTAAGGACAGGAGTGTAAGGACAGGAGTGTAAGGACAGGAGTGTAAGGACAGGTGTGTAAGGACAGGAGTGTAAGGACAGGTGTGTAAGGACAGGAGTGTAAGGACAGGTGTGTAAGGACAGGTGTGTAAGGACAGGAGTGTAAGGACAGGTGTGTAAGGACAGGAGTGTAAGGACAGGAGTGTAAGGACAGGAGTGTAAGGACAGGTAAGGACAGGAGTGTAAGGACAGGTGTGTAAGGACAGGAGTGTAAGGACAGGAGTGTAAGGACAGGTGTGTAAGGACAGGTGTGTAAGGACAGGTGTGTAAGGACAGGTGTGTAAGGACAGGTGTGTAAGGACAGGAGTGTAAGGACAGGAGTGTAAGGACAGGTAAGGACAGGTGTGTAAGGACAGGAGTGTAAGGACAGGTGTGTAAGGACAGGAGTGTAAGGACAGGAGTGTAAGGACAGGTAAGGACAGGAGTGTAAGGACAGGTGTGTAAGGACAGGAGTGTAAGGACAGGAGTGTAAGGACAGGTGTGTAAGGACAGGTGTGTAAGGACAGGTGTGTAAGGACAGGTGTGTAAGGACAGGTGTGTAAGGACAGGAGTGTAAGGACAGGAGTGTAAGGACAGGTAAGGACAGGTGTGTAAGGACAGGAGTGTAAGGACAGGTGTGTAAGGACAGGTGTGTAAGGACAGGAGTGTAAGGACAGGTGTGTAAGGACAGGAGTGTAAGGACAGGTGTGTAAGGACAGGAGTGTAAGGACAGGTGTGTAAGGACAGGTGTGTAAGGACAGGTGTGTAAGGACAGGAGTGTAAGGACAGGAGTGTAAGGACAGGAGTGTAAGGACAGGTGTGTAAGGACAGGAGTGTAAGGACAGGTGTGTAAGGACAGGTGTGTAAGGACAGGAGTGTAAGGACAGGAGTGTAAGGACAGGAGTGTAAGGACAGGTGTGTAAGGACAGGAGTGTAAGGACAGGTGTGTAAGGACAGGAGTGTAAGGACAGGTGTGTAAGGACAGGAGTGTAAGGACAGGAGTGTAAGGACAGGTGTGTAAGGACAGGAGTGTAAGGACAGGTGTGTAAGGACAGGAGTGTAAGGACAGGTGTGTAAGGACAGGAGTGTAAGGACAGGTAAGGACAGGTGTGTAAGGACAGGAGTGTAAGGACAGGAGTGTAAGGACAGGTGTGTAAGGACAGGAGTGTAAGGACAGGTGTGTAAGGACAGGAGTGTAAGGACAGGAGTGTAAGGACAGGTGTGTAAGGACAGGTGTGTAAGGACAGGAGTGTAAGGACAGGAGTGTAAGGACAGGTGTGTAAGGACAGGAGTGTAAGGACAGGAGTGTAAGGACAGGTAAGGACAGGTGTGTAAGGACAGGAGTGTAAGGACAGGAGTGTAAGGACAGGTGTGTAAGGACAGGAGTGTAAGGACAGGAGTGTAAGGACAGGTAAGGACAGGTGTGTAAGGACAGGAGTGTAAGGACAGGTGTGTAAGGACAGGAGTGTAAGGACAGGAGTGTAAGGACAGGTAAGGACAGGAGTGTAAGGACAGGTGTGTAAGGACAGGTGTGTAAGGACAGGAGTGTAAGGACAGGAGTGTAAGGACAGGAGTGTAAGGACAGGAGTGTAAGGACAGGTGTGTAAGGACAGGTGTGTAAGGACAGGTGTGTAAGGACAGGTGTGTAAGGACAGGTGTGTAAGGACAGGAGTGTAAGGACAGGAGTGTAAGGACAGGTGTGTAAGGACAGGTGTGTAAGGACAGGTGTGTAAGGACAGGAGTGTAAGGACAGGTGTGTAAGGACAGGTGTGTAAGGACAGGTGTGTAAGGACAGGAGTGTAAGGACAGGTGTGTAAGGACAGGAGTGTAAGGACAGGTGTGTAAGGACAGGTGTGTAAGGACAGGAGTGTAAGGACAGGTGTGTAAGGACAGGAGTGTAAGGACAGGAGTGTAAGGACAGGTGTGTAAGGACAGGAGTGTAAGGACAGGAGTGTAAGGACAGGTGTGTAAGGACAGGTGTGTAAGGACAGGTGTGTAAGGACAGGTAAGGACAGGAGTGTAAGGACAGGAGTGTAAGGACAGGTGTGTAAGGACAGGAGTGTAAGGACAGGTGTGTAAGGACAGGAGTGTAAGGACAGGTGTGTAAGGACAGGTGTGTAAGGACAGGAGTGTAAGGACAGGAGTGTAAGGACAGGAGTGTAAGGACAGGTGTGTAAGGACAGGTGTGTAAGGACAGGAGTGTAAGGACAGGAGTGTAAGGACAGGAGTGTAAGGACAGGTGTGTAAGGACAGGAGTGTAAGGACAGGAGTGTAAGGACAGGTGTGTAAGGACAGGTGTGTAAGGACAGGAGTGTAAGGACAGGAGTGTAAGGACAGGTGTGTAAGGACAGGTGTGTAAGGACAGGAGTGTAAGGACAGGTGTGTAAGGACAGGTGTGTAAGGACAGGAGTGTAAGGACAGGAGTGTAAGGACAGGAGTGTAAGGACAGGTGTGTAAGGACAGGTGTGTAAGGACAGGAGTGTAAGGACAGGTGTGTAAGGACAGGAGTGTAAGGACAGGTGTGTAAGGACAGGAGTGTAAGGACAGGAGTGTAAGGACAGGTGTGTAAGGACAGGTGTGTAAGGACAGGAGTGTAAGGACAGGTGTGTAAGGACAGGTGTGTAAGGACAGGAGTGTAAGGACAGGAGTGTAAGGACAGGAGTGTAAGGACAGGAGTGTAAGGACAGGTAAGGACAGGTGTGTAAGGACAGGAGTGTAAGGACAGGAGTGTAAGGACAGGTGTGTAAGGACAGGAGTGTAAGGACAGGTGTGTAAGGACAGGTGTGTAAGGACAGGAGTGTAAGGACAGGAGTGTAAGGACAGGAGTGTAAGGACAGGAGTGTAAGGACAGGTAAGGACAGGTGTGTAAGGACAGGAGTGTAAGGACAGGTGTGTAAGGACAGGAGTGTAAGGACAGGAGTGTAAGGACAGGAGTGTAAGGACAGGTGTGTAAGGACAGGAGTGTAAGGACAGGAGTGTAAGGACAGGAGTGTAAGGACAGGTGTGTAAGGACAGGTGTGTAAGGACAGGTGTGTAAGGACAGGAGTGTAAGGACAGGTGTGTAAGGACAGGAGTGTAAGGACAGGTGTGTAAGGACAGGTGTGTAAGGACAGGAGTGTAAGGACAGGTGTGTAAGGACAGGTGTGTAAGGACAGGAGTGTAAGGACAGGAGTGTAAGGACAGGAGTGTAAGGACAGGACAGGTGTGTAAGGACAGGTGTGTAAGGACAGGAGTGTAAGGACAGGAGTGTAAGGACAGGTGTGTAAGGACAGGAGTGTAAGGACAGGAGTGTAAGGACAGGAGTGTAAGGACAGGTGTGTAAGGACAGGTGTGTAAGGACAGGAGTGTAAGGACAGGTGTGTAAGGACAGGTGTGTAAGGACAGGTGTGTAAGGACAGGTGTGTAAGGACAGGAGTGTAAGGACAGGACAGGTGTGTAAGGACAGGTGTGTAAGGACAGGAGTGTAAGGACAGGAGTGTAAGGACAGGTGTGTAAGGACAGGAGTGTAAGGACAGGAGTGTAAGGACAGGAGTGTAAGGACAGGTGTGTAAGGACAGGTGTGTAAGGACAGGAGTGTAAGGACAGGAGTGTAAGGACAGGAGTGTAAGGACAGGACAGGTGTGTAAGGACAGGTGTGTAAGGACAGGAGTGTAAGGACAGGAGTGTAAGGACAGGTGTGTAAGGACAGGAGTGTAAGGACAGGAGTGTAAGGACAGGAGTGTAAGGACAGGTGTGTAAGGACAGGTGTGTAAGGACAGGAGTGTAAGGACAGGAGTGTAAGGACAGGAGTGTAAGGACAGGTGTGTAAGGACAGGTGTGTAAGGACAGGAGTGTAAGGACAGGAGTGTAAGGACAGGTGTGTAAGGACAGGTGTGTAAGGACAGGAGTGTAAGGACAGGTGTGTAAGGACAGGAGTGTAAGGACAGGTGTGTAAGGACAGGAGTGTAAGGACAGGTGTGTAAGGACAGGAGTGTAAGGACAGGTGTGTAAGGACAGGAGTGTAAGGACAGGTGTGTAAGGACAGGTGTGTAAGGACAGGAGTGTAAGGACAGGTGTGTAAGGACAGGAGTGTAAGGACAGGTGTGTAAGGACAGGTGTGTAAGGACAGGAGTGTAAGGACAGGTGTGTAAGGACAGGAGTGTAAGGACAGGTGTGTAAGGACAGGAGTGTAAGGACAGGAGTGTAAGGACAGGAGTGTAAGGACAGGAGTGTAAGGACAGGTGTGTAAGGACAGGAGTGTAAGGACAGGAGTGTAAGGACAGGTGTGTAAGGACAGGTGTGTAAGGACAGGTGTGTAAGGACAGGTGTGTAAGGACAGGTGTGTAAGGACAGGTGTGTAAGGACAGGAGTGTAAGGACAGGTGTGTAAGGACAGGAGTGTAAGGACAGGTGTGTAAGGACAGGAGTGTAAGGACAGGAGTGTAAGGACAGGTGTGTAAGGACAGGTGTGTAAGGACAGGAGTGTAAGGACAGGTGTGTAAGGACAGGAGTGTAAGGACAGGTGTGTAAGGACAGGAGTGTAAGGACAGGAGTGTAAGGACAGGAGTGTAAGGACAGGTGTGTAAGGACAGGTGTGTAAGGACAGGAGTGTAAGGACAGGAGTGTAGAGACAGGAGTGTAAGGACAGGTGTGTAAGGACAGGTGTGTAAGGACAGGAGTGTAAGGACAGGAGTGTAAGGACAGGAGTGTAAGGACAGGAGTGTAAGGACAGGTGTGTAAGGACAGGTGTGTAAGGACAGGTGTGTAAGGACAGGTGTGTAAGGACAGGAGTGTAAGGACAGGAGTGTAAGGACAGGTGTGTAAGGACAGGAGTGTAAGGACAGGAGTGTAAGGACAGGTGTGTAAGGACAGGTGTGTAAGGACAGGAGTGTAAGGACAGGTGTGTAAGGACAGGTGTGTAAGGACAGGTGTGTAAGGACAGGAGTGTAAGGACAGGTGTGTAAGGACAGGAGTGTAAGGACAGGAGTGTAAGGACAGGAGTGTAAGGACAGGTGTGTAAGGACAGGAGTGTAAGGACAGGAGTGTAAGGACAGGAGTGTAAGGACAGGTGTGTAAGGACAGGTGTGTAAGGACAGGTGTGTAAGGACAGGTGTGTAAGGACAGGAGTGTAAGGACAGGTGTGTAAGGACAGGTGTGTAAGGACAGGTGTGTAAGGACAGGTGTGTAAGGACAGGAGTGTAAGGACAGGTGTGTAAGGACAGGTGTGTAAGGACAGGAGTGTAAGGACAGGTGTGTAAGGACAGGAGTGTAAGGACAGGAGTGTAAGGACAGGTGTGTAAGGACAGGAGTGTAAGGACAGGTGTGTAAGGACAGGTGTGTAAGGACAGGTGTGTAAGGACAGGAGTGTAAGGACAGGTGTGTAAGGACAGGTGTGTAAGGACAGGTGTGTAAGGACAGGAGTGTAAGGACAGGAGTGTAAGGACAGGTGTGTAAGGACAGGTGTGTAAGGACAGGAGTGTAAGGACAGGTGTGTAAGGACAGGAGTGTAAGGACAGGAGTGTAAGGACAGGAGTGTAAGGACAGGTGTGTAAGGACAGGTGTGTAAGGACAGGAGTGTAAGGACAGGTGTGTAAGGACAGGTGTGTAAGGACAGGTGTGTAAGGACAGGTGTGTAAGGACAGGTGTGTAAGGACAGGTGTGTAAGGACAGGAGTGTAAGGACAGGAGTGTAAGGACAGGTAAGGACAGGAGTGTAAGGACAGGAGTGTAAGGACAGGAGTGTAAGGACAGGTGTGTAAGGACAGGAGTGTAAGGACAGGAGTGTAAGGACAGGAGTGTAAGGACAGGAGTGTAAGGACAGGAGTGTAAGGACAGGAGTGTAAGGACAGGTGTGTAAGGACAGGTGTGTAAGGACAGGTGTGTAAGGACAGGAGTGTAAGGACAGGAGTGTAAGGACAGGTGTGTAAGGACAGGAGTGTAAGGACAGGAGTGTAAGGACAGGAGTGTAAGGACAGGTGTGTAAGGACAGGTGTGTAAGGACAGGAGTGTAAGGACAGGAGTGTAAGGACAGGAGTGTAAGGACAGGTGTGTAAGGACAGGTGTGTAAGGACAGGTGTGTAAGGACAGGTGTGTAAGGACAGGAGTGTAAGGACAGGAGTGTAAGGACAGGAGTGTAAGGACAGGAGTGTAAGGACAGGAGTGTAAGGACAGGAGTGTAAGGACAGGAGTGTAAGGACAGGAGTGTAAGGACAGGTGTGTAAGGACAGGAGTGTAAGGACAGGTGTGTAAGGACAGGAGTGTAAGGACAGGAGTGTAAGGACAGGTGTGTAAGGACAGGAGTGTAAGGACAGGAGTGTAAGGACAGGAGTGTAAGGACAGGTGTGTAAGGACAGGAGTGTAAGGACAGGAGTGTAAGGACAGGTGTGTAAGGACAGGTGTGTAAGGACAGGTGTGTAAGGACAGGAGTGTAAGGACAGGAGTGTAAGGACAGGTGTGTAAGGACAGGTGTGTAAGGACAGGAGTGTAAGGACAGGAGTGTAAGGACAGGTGTGTAAGGACAGGTGTGTAAGGACAGGAGTGTAAGGACAGGTGTGTAAGGACAGGTGTGTAAGGACAGGTGTGTAAGGACAGGTGTGTAAGGACAGGAGTGTAAGGACAGGTGTGTAAGGACAGGTGTGTAAGGACAGGAGTGTAAGGACAGGTGTGTAAGGACAGGTGTGTAAGGACAGGAGTGTAAGGACAGGTGTGTAAGGACAGGTGTGTAAGGACAGGAGTGTAAGGACAGGTGTGTAAGGACAGGTGTGTAAGGACAGGTGTGTAAGGACAGGAGTGTAAGGACAGGAGTGTAAGGACAGGTGTGTAAGGACAGGTGTGTAAGGACAGGAGTGTAAGGACAGGTGTGTAAGGACAGGAGTGTAAGGACAGGTGTGTAAGGACAGGAGTGTAAGGACAGGAGTGTAAGGACAGGAGTGTAAGGACAGGTGTGTAAGGACAGGTGTGTAAGGACAGGAGTGTAAGGACAGGTGTGTAAGGACAGGTGTGTAAGGACAGGAGTGTAAGGACAGGTGTGTAAGGACAGGAGTGTAAGGACAGGTGTGTAAGGACAGGAGTGTAAGGACAGGAGTGTAAGGACAGGTGTGTAAGGACAGGTGTGTAAGGACAGGTGTGTAAGGACAGGTGTGTAAGGACAGGACAGGTGTGTAAGGACAGGAGTGTAAGGACAGGAGTGTAAGGACAGGAGTGTAAGGACAGGAGTGTAAGGACAGGTGTGTAAGGACAGGAGTGTAAGGACAGGTGTGTAAGGACAGGACAGGTGTGTAAGGACAGGACAGGTGTGTAAGGACAGGAGTGTAAGGACAGGAGTGTAAGGACAGGAGTGTAAGGACAGGAGTGTAAGGACAGGTGTGTAAGGACAGGTGTGTAAGGACAGGAGTGTAAGGACAGGAGTGTAAGGACAGGTGTGTAAGGACAGGTGTGTAAGGACAGGAGTGTAAGGACAGGTGTGTAAGGACAGGAGTGTAAGGACAGGTGTGTAAGGACAGGTGTGTAAGGACAGGTGTGTAAGGACAGGACAGGTGTGTAAGGACAGGAGTGTAAGGACAGGAGTGTAAGGACAGGAGTGTAAGGACAGGAGTGTAAGGACAGGAGTGTAAGGACAGGAGTGTAAGGACAGGAGTGTAAGGACAGGAGTGTAAGGACAGGTGTGTAAGGACAGGAGTGTAAGGACAGGAGTGTAAGGACAGGTGTGTAAGGACAGGTGTGTAAGGACAGGAGTGTAAGGACAGGTAAGGACAGGAGTGTAAGGACAGGTGTGTAAGGACAGGTGTGTAAGGACAGGAGTGTAAGGACAGGAGTGTAAGGACAGGTGTGTAAGGACAGGAGTGTAAGGACAGGTGTGTAAGGACAGGAGTGTAAGGACAGGAGTGTAAGGACAGGTGTGTAAGGACAGGTGTGTAAGGACAGGTGTGTAAGGACAGGAGTGTAAGGACAGGTGTGTAAGGACAGGTGTGTAAGGACAGGAGTGTAAGGACAGGTGTGTAAGGACAGGAGTGTAAGGACAGGTGTGTAAGGACAGGAGTGTAAGGACAGGAGTGTAAGGACAGGTGTGTAAGGACAGGTGTGTAAGGACAGGTGTGTAAGGACAGGTGTGTAAGGACAGGACAGGTGTGTAAGGACAGGAGTGTAAGGACAGGAGTGTAAGGACAGGAGTGTAAGGACAGGAGTGTAAGGACAGGTGTGTAAGGACAGGTGTGTAAGGACAGGAGTGTAAGGACAGGAGTGTAAGGACAGGTGTGTAAGGACAGGTGTGTAAGGACAGGAGTGTAAGGACAGGTGTGTAAGGACAGGAGTGTAAGGACAGGTGTGTAAGGACAGGTGTGTAAGGACAGGTGTGTAAGGACAGGACAGGTGTGTAAGGACAGGAGTGTAAGGACAGGAGTGTAAGGACAGGAGTGTAAGGACAGGAGTGTAAGGACAGGAGTGTAAGGACAGGAGTGTAAGGACAGGAGTGTAAGGACAGGAGTGTAAGGACAGGAGTGTAAGGACAGGAGTGTAAGGACAGGTGTGTAAGGACAGGAGTGTAAGGACAGGAGTGTAAGGACAGGTGTGTAAGGACAGGTGTGTAAGGACAGGAGTGTAAGGACAGGTAAGGACAGGAGTGTAAGGACAGGTGTGTAAGGACAGGTGTGTAAGGACAGGAGTGTAAGGACAGGAGTGTAAGGACAGGTGTGTAAGGACAGGAGTGTAAGGACAGGTGTGTAAGGACAGGAGTGTAAGGACAGGAGTGTAAGGACAGGTGTGTAAGGACAGGAGTGTAAGGACAGGTGTGTAAGGACAGGAGTGTAAGGACAGGTGTGTAAGGACAGGTGTGTAAGGACAGGAGTGTAAGGACAGGAGTGTAAGGACAGGTGTGTAAGGACAGGAGTGTAAGGACAGGTAAGGACAGGTGTGTAAGGACAGGTGTGTAAGGACAGGTGTGTAAGGACAGGTGTGTAAGGACAGGTGTGTAAGGACAGGTGTGTAAGGACAGGAGTGTAAGGACAGGAGTGTAAGGACAGGAGTGTAAGGACAGGTGTGTAAGGACAGGTGTGTAAGGACAGGTGTGTAAGGACAGGAGTGTAAGGACAGGTGTGTAAGGACAGGAGTGTAAGGACAGGTAAGGACAGGTGTGTAAGGACAGGTGTGTAAGGACAGGTGTGTAAGGACAGGTGTGTAAGGACAGGTGTGTAAGGACAGGAGTGTAAGGACAGGAGTGTAAGGACAGGTGTGTAAGGACAGGAGTGTAAGGACAGGTGTGTAAGGACAGGAGTGTAAGGACAGGTAAGGACAGGTGTGTAAGGACAGGTGTGTAAGGACAGGTGTGTAAGGACAGGTGTGTAAGGACAGGTGTGTAAGGACAGGTGTGTAAGGACAGGAGTGTAAGGACAGGAGTGTAAGGACAGGAGTGTAAGGACAGGTGTGTAAGGACAGGTGTGTAAGGACAGGAGTGTAAGGACAGGAGTGTAAGGACAGGTGTGTAAGGACAGGAGTGTAAGGACAGGTGTGTAAGGACAGGTGTGTAAGGACAGGTGTGTAAGGACAGGAGTGTAAGGACAGGTAAGGACAGGTGTGTAAGGACAGGTGTGTAAGGACAGGTGTGTAAGGACAGGTGTGTAAGGACAGGTGTGTAAGGACAGGTGTGTAAGGACAGGTGTGTAAGGACAGGTGTGTAAGGACAGGTGTGTAAGGACAGGAGTGTAAGGACAGGAGTGTAAGGACAGGAGTGTAAGGACAGGAGTGTAAGGACAGGAGTGTAAGGACAGGAGTGTAAGGACAGGAGTGTAAGGACAGGAGTGTAAGGACAGGTGTGTAAGGACAGGAGTGTAAGGACAGGTGTGTAAGGACAGGAGTGTAAGGACAGGAGTGTAAGGACAGGTGTGTAAGGACAGGTGTGTAAGGACAGGAGTGTAAGGACAGGAGTGTAAGGACAGGAGTGTAAGGACAGGAGTGTAAGGACAGGAGTGTAAGGACAGGTGTGTAAGGACAGGAGTGTAAGGACAGGTGTGTAAGGACAGGAGTGTAAGGACAGGAGTGTAAGGACAGGAGTGTAAGGACAGGTGTGTAAGGACAGGAGTGTAAGGACAGGAGTGTAAGGACAGGAGTGTAAGGACAGGAGTGTAAGGACAGGAGTGTAAGGACAGGTGTGTAAGGACAGGAGTGTAAGGACAGGTGTGTAAGGACAGGAGTGTAAGGACAGGAGTGTAAGGACAGGTGTGTAAGGACAGGAGTGTAAGGACAGGAGTGTAAGGACAGGAGTGTAAGGACAGGTGTGTAAGGACAGGTGTGTAAGGACAGGAGTGTAAGGACAGGAGTGTAAGGACAGGAGTGTAAGGACAGGAGTGTAAGGACAGGAGTGTAAGGACAGGTGTGTAAGGACAGGTGTGTAAGGACAGGAGTGTAAGGACAGGTGTGTAAGGACAGGTGTGTAAGGACAGGAGTGTAAGGACAGGAGTGTAAGGACAGGAGTGTAAGGACAGGTGTGTAAGGACAGGTGTGTAAGGACAGGAGTGTAAGGACAGGAGTGTAAGGACAGGAGTGTAAGGACAGGAGTGTAAGGACAGGTGTGTAAGGACAGGAGTGTAAGGACAGGAGTGTAAGGACAGGAGTGTAAGGACAGGAGTGTAAGGACAGGAGTGTAAGGACAGGAGTGTAAGGACAGGAGTGTAAGGACAGGAGTGTAAGGACAGGAGTGTAAGGACAGGAGTGTAAGGACAGGTGTGTAAGGACAGGAGTGTAAGGACAGGAGTGTAAGGACAGGTGTGTAAGGACAGGTGTGTAAGGACAGGAGTGTAAGGACAGGTGTGTAAGGACAGGAGTGTAAGGACAGGAGTGTAAGGACAGGTGTGTAAGGACAGGTGTGTAAGGACAGGTGTGTAAGGACAGGAGTGTAAGGACAGGAGTGTAAGGACAGGTGTGTAAGGACAGGTGTGTAAGGACAGGTGTGTAAGGACAGGAGTGTAAGGACAGGAGTGTAAGGACAGGAGTGTAAGGACAGGTGTGTAAGGACAGGTGTGTAAGGACAGGTGTGTAAGGACAGGTGTGTAAGGACAGGAGTGTAAGGACAGGAGTGTAAGGACAGGAGTGTAAGGACAGGTGTGTAAGGACAGGTGTGTAAGGACAGGTGTGTAAGGACAGGAGTGTAAGGACAGGTGTGTAAGGACAGGAGTGTAAGGACAGGAGTGTAAGGACAGGTGTGTAAGGACAGGAGTGTAAGGACAGGAGTGTAAGGACAGGAGTGTAAGGACAGGTGTGTAAGGACAGGTGTGTAAGGACAGGTGTGTAAGGACAGGTGTGTAAGGACAGGAGTGTAAGGACAGGAGTGTAAGGACAGGAGTGTAAGGACAGGAGTGTAAGGACAGGAGTGTAAGGACAGGAGTGTAAGGACAGGTGTGTAAGGACAGGAGTGTAAGGACAGGTGTGTAAGGACAGGTGTGTAAGGACAGGTGTGTAAGGACAGGTGTGTAAGGACAGGTGTGTAAGGACAGGTGTGTAAGGACAGGTGTGTAAGGACAGGTGTGTAAGGACAGGTGTGTAAGGACAGGAGTGTAAGGACAGGAGTGTAAGGACAGGAGTGTAAGGACAGGTAAGGACAGGAGTGTAAGGACAGGTGTGTAAGGACAGGAGTGTAAGGACAGGAGTGTAAGGACAGGAGTGTAAGGACAGGTAAGGACAGGTGTGTAAGGACAGGAGTGTAAGGACAGGAGTGTAAGGACAGGAGTGTAAGGACAGGTGTGTAAGGACAGGAGTGTAAGGACAGGAGTGTAAGGACAGGAGTGTAAGGACAGGTGTGTAAGGACAGGAGTGTAAGGACAGGAGTGTAAGGACAGGTGTGTAAGGACAGGAGTGTAAGGACAGGTGTGTAAGGACAGGTGTGTAAGGACAGGTGTGTAAGGACAGGTGTGTAAGGACAGGAGTGTAAGGACAGGAGTGTAAGGACAGGTGTGTAAGGACAGGTGTGTAAGGACAGGAGTGTAAGGACAGGAGTGTAAGGACAGGTGTGTAAGGACAGGTGTGTAAGGACAGGAGTGTAAGGACAGGTGTGTAAGGACAGGAGTGTAAGGACAGGTGTGTAAGGACAGGTGTGTAAGGACAGGAGTGTAAGGACAGGAGTGTAAGGACAGGAGTGTAAGGACAGGTGTGTAAGGACAGGAGTGTAAGGACAGGAGTGTAAGGACAGGTGTGTAAGGACAGGTGTGTAAGGACAGGAGTGTAAGGACAGGAGTGTAAGGACAGGAGTGTAAGGACAGGTGTGTAAGGACAGGTGTGTAAGGACAGGTAAGGACAGGAGTGTAAGGACAGGTGTGTAAGGACAGGAGTGTAAGGACAGGTGTGTAAGGACAGGTGTGTAAGGACAGGTGTGTAAGGACAGGTGTGTAAGGACAGGAGTGTAAGGACAGGTGTGTAAGGACAGGTGTGTAAGGACAGGAGTGTAAGGACAGGAGTGTAAGGACAGGTGTGTAAGGACAGGTGTGTAAGGACAGGAGTGTAAGGACAGGTGTGTAAGGACAGGAGTGTAAGGACAGGTGTGTAAGGACAGGAGTGTAAGGACAGGTGTGTAAGGACAGGAGTGTAAGGACAGGAGTGTAAGGACAGGAGTGTAAGGACAGGAGTGTAAGGACAGGAGTGTAAGGACAGGTGTGTAAGGACAGGAGTGTAAGGACAGGAGTGTAAGGACAGGTGTGTAAGGACAGGAGTGTAAGGACAGGAGTGTAAGGACAGGTGTGTAAGGACAGGTGTGTAAGGACAGGTGTGTAAGGACAGGAGTGTAAGGACAGGTGTGTAAGGACAGGAGTGTAAGGACAGGAGTGTAAGGACAGGTGTGTAAGGACAGGAGTGTAAGGACAGGAGTGTAAGGACAGGTGTGTAAGGACAGGAGTGTAAGGACAGGTGTGTAAGGACAGGAGTGTAAGGACAGGAGTGTAAGGACAGGAGTGTAAGGACAGGTGTGTAAGGACAGGTGTGTAAGGACAGGTGTGTAAGGACAGGAGTGTAAGGACAGGAGTGTAAGGACAGGTGTGTAAGGACAGGTGTGTAAGGACAGGACAGGAGTGTAAGGACAGGAGTGTAAGGACAGGAGTGTAAGGACAGGAGTGTAAGGACAGGAGTGTAAGGACAGGAGTGTAAGGACAGGTGTGTAAGGACAGGTGTGTAAGGACAGGTGTGTAAGGACAGGAGTGTAAGGACAGGAGTGTAAGGACAGGTGTGTAAGGACAGGAGTGTAAGGACAGGTGTGTAAGGACAGGAGTGTAAGGACAGGAGTGTAAGGACAGGAGTGTAAGGACAGGAGTGTAAGGACAGGTGTGTAAGGACAGGTGTGTAAGGACAGGTGTGTAAGGACAGGTGTGTAAGGACAGGTGTGTAAGGACAGGAGTGTAAGGACAGGAGTGTAAGGACAGGTAAGGACAGGAGTGTAAGGACAGGTGTGTAAGGACAGGAGTGTAAGGACAGGAGTGTAAGGACAGGAGTGTAAGGACAGGAGTGTAAGGACAGGTGTGTAAGGACAGGAGTGTAAGGACAGGTGTGTAAGGACAGGAGTGTAAGGACAGGAGTGTAAGGACAGGAGTGTAAGGACAGGTGTGTAAGGACAGGTGTGTAAGGACAGGAGTGTAAGGACAGGTGTGTAAGGACAGGAGTGTAAGGACAGGAGTGTAAGGACAGGTGTGTAAGGACAGGAGTGTAAGGACAGGTGTGTAAGGACAGGAGTGTAAGGACAGGTGTGTAAGGACAGGTAAGGACAGGTGTGTAAGGACAGGAGTGTAAGGACAGGTGTGTAAGGACAGGAGTGTAAGGACAGGTGTGTAAGGACAGGTAAGGACAGGTGTGTAAGGACAGGTGTGTAAGGACAGGAGTGTAAGGACAGGAGTGTAAGGACAGGTGTGTAAGGACAGGAGTGTAAGGACAGGTGTGTAAGGACAGGTGTGTAAGGACAGGTGTG
>CACRXE010000082.1:643318-660818 GCA_902685375.1 Neostethus bicornis
ATTTTTTTTGTTTAATTTAAGAAAAAAATTCTGTGAAATTTTAGGTATTTTTTTTAGATTGAATTTAATTCTATTGTTTATTTTTGTTTGTTTGTTTTTTAATTTAATTTAAAAAGTATTTAAATTTATTGTGAAAGTTTTTTTATTTCTGAAGATTTTTTTTGGATGAAAATATTTTGTTTTTTTTCTGAAGCAATAAAATTTTAACAATTTTTATCCAAAATTTACTGGAATTTTTTCGTCTTTTTTGCAGAAAAAAAAACACTGAAAAAAACTTTTTCAATTTTATTTAAATAAAAAAACTTCTAAAAAAAAAAAAAAACAATGAAAAATTTTTAAATAATTTTTTAAAAGAAAAATATTTAAATAAAAAAAACTAAACTAAAACTAACTGTTTTAAAAAATTAAATTAAAAGGTTTTTATTCTTTTTTTTGTTTTAATTAAAAAAAAAATATAAAAAAATTACATAATACTAATTTTAAAAAGTTATTTTTAAAATTTTACAAAAAAAATTTAAACAAATTTTTTGTTATTTTTTTTTTTCTGCGTGTGTGTGTGTATAGGAGTGTGTGTGTGTGTGTGTAGGAGTGTGTGTGTGTGTGTATAGGAGTGTGTGTGTGTGTGTGTATAGGAGTGTGTGTGTGTGTGTATAGGAGTGTGTGTGGGTGTGTATAGGAGTGTATAGGAGTGTGTGTGTTTTGAGCGTGTCTATAGGGTGTGTATAGGAGTGTATAGGAGTGTGTGTGTGTGTGTGTGTGTGTGTGTGTATGTGTGTGTGTATAGGAGTGTGTGTGGGTGTGTATAGGAGTGTATAGGAGTGTGTGTGTGTGTGTGTGTAGGAGTGTGTGTGTGTGTGAATTGAAGTGTGTGTGTGAGAGAGAATCTGTATATTTAACAATAATATTATGTAAACATTTATGTGTTTAAAAAATCTCTCTCACACACACTCCAATACACACACCGATACACACACTCATACACACACTGATACACACACACACACGATATACACACTCCGACACACAATACACACAGATATCGATACACACACATCTATACACACACCCCGATACACACACACACACACACACTGATACACATACTCCGACACACACACACACACCGATACACACACACACACACACACCGATACACACACACACACACCGATACACACACACACACACCGATACACACACACTCCGATACACACACACTCCGACACACACACTGATACACACACACACTCCGACACACACACACTCCGACACACACACTGATACACACACACACTCCGACACACACACACTCCGACACACACACACTCCGACACACACACTGATACACACACACACTCCGACACACACACTGATACACACACACACTCGGACACACACACACTCCGACACACACACACTCCGACACACACAACGATACACACACACTGATTTAAAATTTAAAGGAATTTTTTTAAATTAATTTTTACAAAAAATGAAACAAATTTTTGCTTCAAAATTAAATAAAAAGTGTTTTAAATGTTTTTTATGTAAAAATAAAATGTGTTTATTTTATTTTTTAAACAAATCTAAAAATATTTTAAAAAGTTCTAAATATTGTTTTTAAATAATAATAATTCATAATGACGTAAAAAATAAATTTAATAAGTTTAAAAAAAATCCACCGATTTTCAAAATAAAGTTAACTAATAACATTAAAAAAATAGAAAAAAAATGTAAAATTAATTGTTATAAAAAAAATTCTGCTTAAAAAAATCAACCAAATTTAATTAGAAATAAAAATATTTTCAGTTTTAAAAAACAAAATAAAAACAGAAAAAAATACATTTTGAAAAAAAAAAGAAATTTTATTAGGAAATAAAATAAAAAGAATTTCCTTTAAAAAAAAAAAAACATAAATAATTTTTCTCCTAAAAAAGTAAAAACAAAAAATAACGTTTTATACAATAAAAAAATGTAAAAATGTTTATTACAATTTTTTTAACTTTATTTTATGAAAATATTAAGTTTTTAATACGATTTAAAACATTTAGAGTTTCTTAAAAAAAACAGAAAAATGTTTAGATTTGTTTTTGTCTGTGATCGTTGATTCACACACACACACACACACACACACACACACACACACACACACACACACACACACACACACACACACACACACACACACACACACACTCATTCCTATCAGCCTATCAACCTAACATGTATGTTTTTGGAGGAAACCAGATAAAACCCAGGTAGAAAATGCAAACTTCACACAGAAAGACCAGTGTTTGAAACCTCGTCCCCACTCTGGGACCGTAACCCCTGACCTTGTTGCTGTGGGGTCACCGTGGTAACCACTGCATCATCGTTAAACCTTAAAAAAGCCTGAATCGTTTTTATTTTAAAAGATATTTTAATTCAAAACATTGAAAAAAATAACATAAAAAAATCATTTAATTAGTTTTTTTTACTTTGTAATACGTAGTGTTTGTTTCACACCTGTCGAGTGGTGCCACAACTGGAGCCCTAAATCGTCTGCCAACTGTACCCCTTGGTACCGGTTACCAGCTGGAGGGTGTAGCTGACAGGGTAACTCCCATCTGTATCGCCGAACCAGGGTAACGGGGTTTTATTTTTTGTCAGACGTTGGGTGAGGAGCTCTGCACCCGGGTGGAGTTCTGCCACCCAGGTGGAGTTCTGAGTAGAGCCGCTCCTCCTTCAGGTCGAGAGAAGCCAGATGGAGTGGTGCGGGCATCTGGTTAGGATGCCCCCCTCTCTGGTGAGGTGTTCCGTCCCATCAGGAGGAGACCCAGAGGCAGACCCCGGACCTGCTGGAGAGACTATGTCTCCCAGCTGGACAGGGAACACCTCAGGATCCTCCTGGATGAGATGGAGGATGCAGCCGGGGGGAGTGAAGGGGGCTTCCTGTCTGAGTGTGTTACCCCCGGCGAACCGACCTGGGATGAGAGGCAAACGACAGAATGGAACTTTCTGTGCGGCCCCAAAAAAACGTGTTTCATCCATTAAAACATTAAAACGTTACAAAACGACACAATTTCATGCTAATTTCATTCGTTCCAGGCGGCCGTCGTTACAGACTGGGTAACTCCTCCTACGTCACTCTGGATCATTAGACTGTGAAATTCAAAATGGCCGATGAATGCTGTTTATAAGAACACAGGACGGGGTGAGGATAAACAGAATCAGAGCTCTCATTAGGACCGGTTCATCTTCACAGGGTTCACCATGTGTTTAGGGGAGTGTCTGTTTGGTTCGTCATGTTTCGGTTTGACCAATAGAATTTAATCTAAAACCCAGCCAATCACTGTTTAACATAAACCAAGATTTAATGAGGTTAGCTCCTCCTCATTAGGGGTTGGACCAATCAGGTTCCTTCTATCAGGTTGAAAATGATTTCTGGATGAAGTTGGTCAAACCCTCACCATGGTAACCAGGATCTACGTTCCTACCCTCACCATGGTAACCAGGATCTACGTTCCTACCCTCACCATGCTAACCAGGATCTACGTTCCTACCCTCACCTTGGTAACCAGGATCTACATTCCTATCCTCACCATGGTAACCAGGATCTACATTCCTACCCTCACCATTGTAACCAGGATCTACGTTCCTACCCTCACCTTGGTAACCAGGATCTACATTCCTATCCTCACCATGGTAACCAGGATCTACGTTCCTACCCTCACCATGGTAACCAGGATCTACCTTCATACCCTCAACATGGTAACCAGGATCTACGTTCCTACCCTCACCATGGTAACCAGGATCTACGTTCCTACCCTCACCTTGGTAACCAGGATCTACCTTCATACCCTCAACATGGTAACCAGGATCTACCTTCATACCCTCACCATGGTAACCAGGATCTACCTTCATACCCTCGCCATGGTAACCAGGATCTACGTTCCTACCCTCACCATGGTAACCAGGATTTACGTTCCTACCCTTACCATGGTAACCAGGATCTACGTTCCTACCCTCACCATGGTAACCAGGATCTACCTTCATACCCTCAACATGGTAACCAGGATCTACCTTCATACCCTCACCATGGTAACCAGGATCTACCTTCATACCCTCGCCATGGTAACCAGGATCTACGTTCCTACCCTCACCATTGTAACCAGGATCTACGTTCCTACCCTCACCATGGTAACCAGGATCTACATTCCTACCCTCACCATGGAAACCAGGATCTATGTTCCCACCCTCACCATGGTAACCAGGATCTTTGTTCCTACCCTCACCATGGTAACCAGGATCTACGTTCCTACCCTCACCATGGTAACCAGGATCTACCTTCATACCCTCACCATGGTAACCAGGATCTACCTTCATACCCTCGCCATGGTAACCAGGATCTACGTTCCTACCCTCACCATGGAAACCAGGATCTATGTTCCCACCCTCACCATGGTAACCAGGATCTACATTCCTACCCTCACCATGGAAACCAGGATCTATGTTCCCACCCTCACCATGGTAACCAGGATCTACGTTCCTACCCTCACCATGGTAACCAGGATCTACGTTCCTACCCTCACCATGGTAACCATTGTGGGTATTGACCAATAGAATGAGACCACAGATACAAGCGACTGAAATGATCTTCCTCTGCAGGGTGGGCGGGCTCTCACTCAGAGATAGAGGGAGGAGCTCTGCCACCCAGGTGGAGCTTGGAGTAGAGCCGTTGCTCCTCCGGGTCAAGAGAATCCAGATGGTTTCTCTTGACCCGGTGGTTCGGGCATCTGGTTGGGCAGCTTAGGATGCCACCCTCTCTGGTGAGGTGTTCCGCCCCACCAGCAGGAGACCCGGAGGCAGACCCCAGACCTGCTGGAGCAGAGTGGAGCTGGAACAGCAGCATGGTGGAACACATTGCGCTGGCAGCAGCATGGGTTACAGTGGTAGGAGCTGTGTTTGTTTATTAATAGAAACTCATTATTTTCCATCGAGATGGTCGTTAATCTAAATGAGGTTCATAAAAAAAAACAAATAAACATACTTAAAAATAAAAAAGTAAACAAATAAAGTTTTAAAACACCTTAATTTTTTATAACGTGTTACAGACGTACAGACACACGGAACGCTGGAGGGGATCTACTTACTGTAGGTGAAGAAATGGATCTCACACACACACACACACACACACACACATAGAGATACACACACGCTCACACACACATATATAGAGACACACAAACACACACTGCGTCCCTCCCCACACACACACACTCTGCGTCCCTCCACACACACATACTGCGTCCCTCCACACACACACACACACACACACACACTGCGTCCCTCCCCACACACACACACACACACACACACACTGCGTCCCTCCCCCCCCCCACACACACACACTGCGTCCCTCCCCACACACACACACACACACACACACACACACACACTGCGTCCCTCCCCCCACCCCCACACACACACACACACTGCGTCCCGCCCCCCCCCCCCCCCCCCCCCCCCACACACACACACACACTGCGTCCCTCCCCCAGCTCCTTTTCTGGGTCAGAAAGCACACACACGTATTCAGGGTGTTTGCAGATTATCTGATAGAAATTCCACTTGTTTACACACAGCGAGAAAATATACCCTCCCCACCTCCCCCATCCACACACACACACACACACACACACACACACACACACACACCACCCCCACCCGTATACATCTTTCCATCTACATCCAGGTTTTCCATCATTTCGTTTTTACATCATGAGTCGGTACAGAACACCCCAAAAGGAGGGGCGGGGTCACTGAGAGAAGAGAGGGGTGAAGATGCTGAGGATCTCTCTGGGAGTGACCAGGATGGACAGGATCAGAGGAACAGCACATGTTAGAGGTTTTAAAGTCAGAGAGGTCAGACTGAGATGGTTTGGACATGTACAGAGGAGAGAGAGAGAGTACATCAGAAGAAGGATGCTGGGTTTAGAACCACCAGGAAAGAGGACTAGAGGAAGACCAAAGAGGAGGTTCATGGATACAGTGAAGGAAGACATGAAGAAGAGGATGCAGGAGATAGGGTTAGATGGAGGAGGCTGACTCGATGTGGTGCCCGAATGAGACGGAGTTGGTTCAAACTAACTCACATGGTCCAGGAGTGTGTAGGGCGTCCGTTCTATAACCGGAGGGTTGCCAGAGTTTATGCCAAGGCGTTCCAGAGGAAGACACACACCTTCTCCTTTGGGTGTTACCCTTTAGGGGGCGCCACACCAAATCCTATCTCCTGCATCCTCTTCGGTTTATGTCCTGCTTCAGGGAGGCGTTGGCTCAGTGGTAGAGTGTTTATCTTTGGCCTGAGAGATGCCGGTTCGAATCCCACTGAGCCCCCTTGATGTCCCTGCAGCAGACACCTAACCTCTTCGATTGGGCAGACCCCAGACCTACCATGGTAACCAGGTAGGTCACCCACAACGCGTCACCATTAACGCGTTGTGGGTGTCAACTGCGGTGCCATGCAGCTCAGTAATCTACCCACAGTGGAACTGATACAGGTATTCTTCTTCCTCACCGGATGATCTCCAGGTTGGTTCCAACCACTCGTTACAGGACGGGTGACCATCCTGTAACCATGGTTACCCTCCACACGGAGACATCCTTCACCAGGAACCAACTTGATCTCCATCCCGCCCCGACTGCGCCACTAGAACTCCATGTATGGAGGATGTAAATGTTTCCATGGGTGTGTAACGACGTTCTAACGAGTCGGTGGAACCAGGAAATACTCACGGACGATGACGCGGTGTCATCGTGTAGCCGCGGTGACGGAGAAGGTGTGTGTCTTGCTCAGGGACGCCTCGGCATAAACTCCAAGAAGGGGCATCAAACTGGCAACCCTCACCCTACAAACATGTGAATCATTCTGTAGCAACTTCATCTTATTTCATCATCTCCCTTCAGGGGGCGCCACAGCGAGTCAGCCTCTTCCATCTAACCCTATCTCCTGCATCCTCTTCTTCATGTCTTCCTTCACTGTATCCATGAACCTCCTCTTTGGTCTTCCTCTAGGTCTCTTTCCTGGTGGTTCCAAACCCAGCATCCTTCTTCTGATGTACTCTCTCTCTCTCCTCTGCACATGTCCAAACCATCTCAGTCTGACCTCTCTGACTTTAAAACCTCTAACGTGTGCTGTTCCTGGCAGCACGGTGACCTCACAGCAAGACGGTCATGGGTTTGAGTCCCGGGTGGGGACGAGGCTTGGAACACTGTCCTTTCTGTGTGGAGTTTGCATGTTCTCCCCGTGTTTGCGTGGGTTTCCTCCGGGTACTCTGGTTTCCTCCCACCCTCCAAAGACATGCATGCTAGGTTGATTGGCCGGTGCCAGATTCCCCCTAGGAATGAGTGTGTGTGTGTGGATGGTTGTATGTGTGTGGCCCCGCGACAGGCTGGCGACCTGTTCAGGGTGTACCCTGCCCTTTGCCTTAAATTGGCCGGGATGGGCTCCGGCACCCCATCCAACCCCATCCTGTCCATCCTGGTCACTTCCAGAGAGATCCTCAGCATCTTCATCAAAGAGTGAGACACCGGACCCCCCGATGTCTCCTGATGGTGGTTTACAGCCTGCATGCCAGCTTCCACCACCAGGTATGAATGTGTGTGTCGTTGGGTATCAGCGCGGGTAGAAAGGAGCTGTAGTTGGGGCGGGATAAAGATCAAGTTGGTTCCTGGAGAAGGACGTCTCAGTGGGTGAGGTGACCGTCCTGTAACCACGGGTTACCGATTCAATCCCCCGCCTGGAGTTTATGCCAAGGTGCCCATGAGCTAGACACCGAACCCTCACTGTCTCCTGATGGTGGTTTACAGCCTGCATGCCAGCTTCTACAATCAGGTATGAATGTGTGGGTGAATGTGGGCGACGATGAAGAGCCCTCTGAGTGCCAACGCAGGAAGAGAAGAGCTGTAAAAGAAGAAACATGTAACGTTTACCGTCTGCCATCTTGTCCACCTCTTCCTCTTCCTTGAGAGGAAGTTTGGTTTCAGCTTCCTTATTGGACCCTCTGTTCCTGTTGTGGGTGTGGCCAGAGTGAGGAGCCTGTCCTGTGATTGGTCAGACTGAGGAGGTCTCTGTGTTCCTGTCCTGTGATTGGTCAGACTGAGGAGGTCTCTGTGTTCCTGTCCTGTGATTGGTCAGACTGAGGAGGTCTCTGTGTTCCTGTCCTGTGATTGGTCAGACTGAGGAGGTCTCTGTGTTCCTGTCCTGGGTGTGGTCAGACTGAGGAGGTCTCTGTGTTCCTGTCCTGGGCATGGTCAGACTGAGGAGGTCTCTGTGTTCCTGTCTTGTGATTGGTCAGACTGAGGAGGTCTCTGTATCCCTGTCCTGTGATTGGTCAGACTGAGGAGGTCTCTGTGTTCCTGTCCTGTGATTGGTCAGACTGAGGAGGTCTCTGTGTTCCTGTCTTGTGATTGGTCAGACTGAGGAGGTCTCTGTATCCCTGTCCTGTGATTGGTCAGACTGAGGAGGTCTCTGTGTTCCTGTCCTGTGATTGGTCAGACTGAGGAGGTCTCTGTGTTCCTGTCCTGTGATTGGTCAGACTGAGGAGGTCTCTGTATTCCTGTCCTGTGATTGGTCAGACTGAGGAGGTCTCTGTGTTCCTGTCCTGGGCGTGGTCAGACTGAGGAGGTCTCTGTGTTCCTGTCTTGTGATTGGTCAGACTGAGGAGGTCTCTGTCTTCCTGTCCTGTGATTGGTCAGACTGAGGAGGTCTCTGTATTCCTGTCCTGTGATTGGTCAGAATGAGGTGGGCGTGGCCAGACAGAGGAAACATCTCAGATTGAAAAACCTAAATATTTCTGAAGAAATTTTTCGACGAGCTTTTGCTCTCAAATTTATAAAATAATTAGTTTTAAAACAAATAAAATTAAATAAAAACACAACGAACGCTTCGCGACTTTTTTTAGTCAAAATATTCTAAAAAAAAGCCACAAAAAAAGTCGCTTCGCCAAAAAGTCACAACTTTTTTAAAAGGCAAAAAATTGCAAAAAAGTTGCGAAAAGGGTTAATGTTAAAGTGTGTTAGAAAAAGTCGCAAAGCAACTTTTTTTTGCGACTTTTTCGCGATTTATTGACTAAAAAAGTTGCGACTTTTTGGCGATGTTTTTTGAGGAAAAAATCGAGAAAAAAGACAGTTGTTCCTTAAAAGACGACAGAAAAAGTTTTTGTGTTTTTTGTCGCCTTTTTTAGCAACAACTGTTTTTTTTGGTGATTTTAGCTACTTTTTTGCGATTTTTCGTCTAAAAAAGTCGCGACTTTTTCGCGAAGCGAGTTTTCTTTGACAAAAAAAGCGAAAAGTCACTTTTTTGTTGTTTTTTTTTTCGCAATTTTTTTTGCAATTCTTTTTGCAAAAAAGACAGGTGTTGTTCCTAAAAAGGCGACAGAAAAAGTCGCGAAGCAACTTTTTTTTCTGAAAAAGTAACAAAAAAGTTGCAAAAATCGCAGAAAAAGACAGTTGTTCCTTAAGAAGCTGCAAAAAAGTCGCAAATGAAGTCGCGAAGCGACTCTTTTTTCCTCATAAGTTCGCAAAAAAGTGACGAAAAACGTGTGTGAGTCAAATTGAACTTTTCTTTGATTGTAGTGATTGTGTACTTTGTAAATTTAATTTTTGTTTGTTTGTTTCAGTTAAATGTTTACAGATGTTTAGGGATAGGTACATATAAGACATGCTTCAGCCTGTTTCCTTTTCTTTGGTTTGTTTGTTTCTTTGTTATTATTGTGATTTTATGTTTGAACAAATAAATAAATCTGATCTGAAGAATGATTTTCAGTTCAGTCTTAAAGAGACAGCGCACTATTTTAATGAGTGTTTTTGTTAAAGTGTTTTTAGTGACGCTCAGTTTGTGTGTGAATGTTTACGTTTGATTAAATCAGAAGGCGGGGGTACCAGAGGAGGAGGTGGGGGTACCAGAAGAGGAGGTGGGGTACCAGAGGAGGAGGTGGGGGTTCCAGAGGAGGAGGTGTGGGTACCAGAAGAGGAGGTGTGGTTACTAGAGGAGGACGTGGGGTACCAGAAGAGGAGGTGTGGTTACTAGAGGAGGAGGTGTGGGTACCAGAAGAGGAGGTGTGGTTACTAGAGGAGGAGGTGGGGTACCAGAAGAGGAGGTGTGGTTACTAGAGGAGGAGGTGGGGTACCAGAGGAGGAGGTGGGGTATTAGAGGAGGAGGTGGGGGTACCAGAGGAGGAGGTGGGGTACCAGAGGAGGAGGTGGGGGTACCAGAGGAGGAGGTGGGGTACCAGAGGAGGAGGTGGGGTACCAGAGGAGCAGGAAACACGGGGCTCACAGCCTCAGCATGAAACCCAGGCTTCCCTCACCCCGCCCACATCCTCCAGCTCATCCAGGAGGATCCGGAGACGTTCCCTGTGAGACATGGTCCCTCCAGCAGGACCTGGTTCTGTCTCTGGGTCTCCTCCTGATCCTCCAGCAGGACCTGGTTCTGTCTCTGGTCTCCTCCTGATCCTCCAGCAGGACCTGGTTCTGTCTCTGGTCTCCTCCTGATCCTCCAGCAGGACCTGGTTCTGTCTCTGGTCTCCTCCTGATCCTCCAGCAGGACCTGGTTCTGTCTCTGGGTCTCCTCCTGATCCTCCAGCAGGACCTGGTTCTGTCTCTGGTCTCCTCCTGATCCTCCAGCAGGACCAGGTTCTGTCTCTGGTCTCCTCCTGATCCTCCAGCAGGACCTGGTTCTGTCTCTGGGTCTCCTCCTGATCCTCCAGCAGGACCTGGTTCTGTCTCTGGTCTCCTCCTGATCCTCCAGCAGGACCTGGTTCTGTCTCTGGGTCTCCTCCTGATCCTCCAGCAGGACCTGGTTCTTTCTCTGGTCTCCTCCTGATCCTCCAGCAGGACCTGGTTCTGTCTCTGGGTCTCCTCCTGATCCTCCAGAAGGACCTGGTTCTGGGTCTGGTCTCCTCCTGATCCTCCAGCAGGACCTGGTTCTGGGTCTCCTCCTGATCGGGTACAGACGAGTTAACAGTATTTTATTTTTAATCAGAAAGACTTTTATTTTGAAGGCCACTGAACAAGATTTAAAGACTAGGAACTTTCTTCCAAATAATAAACATAATAAAAAAATATGAAACGTAAACAATGATAAAAAAAAAAAAAAGTTCCGGTCCAAATAAAAAGTCTCAAAAAGTCCACGTCCAGGTTGGGGAGGGTCAGCTGCTTAACGGCCTGCATCCATCCCTAAACGGGGAAAATATCTGGGCTGCATCACACCGCAGCAGGCTGCCACGACGGTGCCAATAGTGGGAGAAACAGAGGGTTAGGTGTCTTCTCCAAGGACACCTAGGCATGGGCTCAGTGGGAATCAAACCGGCTTCTCCCGGTCCAAAGGCAGACACTCTACCACTGAGCTACTGCCTCCTCCATTTATCCTCCTTTACTGAAGTTTAATGTGTTTTATGTCCAACCATCGCCCCTGACGACCGGGGCCGTGTCGCCTCCTCCGTCACGTGAAGTGGGATTCCTCTTTACATAACGAGGCCTTGTTATCACGCTGTGTGTGTGTGCGTGTGTGTGTGTATGTGTGTGTGTGTGTGTGTGTGTGCGTGTGTGTGTGTATGTGTGTGTGTTTTAGGTTTGTGTGTGTGTTTTGGGTTTCAGAACAGGATTGTCGTTAGGTGAAAGGTTGACTCGACGCGGTCGTCAGGAATGTGGAACCAAAACAGGAGCCCGCTGTAGAGGAGCGGGTGAACCACCCGGGTGAACCACCCAGTCCTCACGCTGTAGAGGAGCGGGTGAACCACCCGGGTGAACCACCCGGGTGAACCACCCGCTCCTCACGCTGTAGAGGAGCGGGTGTTGGAACAGAATCCAGAACGTCCTCCAGATCAAACCTCGAGGAGTAAACATGAGGCTCAGCCTCAGCATGAACCCAGGGTTCCTTCACCCCGGCCACATCCTCCTGTTCCTCCAGGAGGATCCAGAGACGTTCCGGACGTCCTGGTTCTGCCTCTGGGTCTCCTCCCGGTGGGGTACACACTGAACCGGCCGTGTGGTTACACACTGAACCGGCCGTGTGGGTACACACTGAACCGGCCGTGTGGGTACACACTGAACCGGCCGTGTGGGTACACACTGAACCGGCCGTGTGGGTACACACTGAACCGGCCGTGTGGTTACACACTGAACCGGCCGTGTGGGTACACACTGAACCGGCCGTGTGGGTACACACTGAACCGGCCGTGTGGGTACACACTGAACCGGCCGTGTGGGTACACACTGAACCGGCCGTGTGGGTACACACTGAACCGGCCGTGTGGTTACACACTGAACCGGCCGTGTGGGTACACACTGAACCGGCCGTGTTTACCCTCCTTGAATGAGTTTAACCTCTTTTACGCCCCTGACGACCGTGTCCGTGGCGTGTGGTTGGATTCTCCTCTCTGCCCGAGGAGGCCTCAGCGTCACGCTGTGTGTGTGTTTTGGTTTTCAGAACAGGATTGTCGACGGGTGAAAAGGTTGAATCGACGCGGTCGTCACGGCGATTGTTGGACATAAAGGACCTAAAACCACAGCTCAGAGGAGGACATGGACTACCAGGTCGGTACCCGTTCGGATAGGGGTGAGGAAGACTCGGATCAGACGCCTTCCAACTACAAACGTTGGCCTCTTTTAAAGCGTGACCCGGATCCGGGCGACTGAGGATCAAGCCTGATTTTACGGATGTGTGTGAGAAGAGGAGGAAGTTTGTTTTTCTTTCTGGTGTTTTTAATGAGGAAGGTCTTCAGGATTTAATTGTCAGGTTATTCTGGTCAGCGGCCTTTGAGCCAGGCACTAAAACGCTGAGTTAATCTGCTGCTAAACAAACTCCTTCACAGGTCATTAACGACGGTTAATCTCAAGCTTTTAATCTTCGGAGCAGCTGCTGAAAAAAAAAAAAAACTTTAAAAATATTTTATTACAAAGATTTAAATTAAAAATAGAGATTTTTTTAAACTTCAAAAGTGATTTTTTAAAATTTGTTTAAATTTAAAGTAGTTAAAAAAAACAAAAACAAACAAACAAAAAACAAGTGTAAAAATAAAAAGATTTTTTTTCTGTAAAAATGGTTCAAATAAAAAATTAAATGAACAAAAAATTATTTTAACAAAAGTTTATTAAAAGTTTTTTAGGAAGAATTTTTTTTAAAAAATGATCAAAATCTGAGAAAAAAAAAACGTTTTAAAAACACAAGAAGTTTATTTTAATTTTAATTAAAAGTTAAACAATTTTTATTTAAATAAATGTTGGAACTTTTTTTGTAGAAAAAAGTTTTTAAACTAATGTTTTATTTTATTTTTATAATCAATTGATTTTTTAAACAAACTATTTTTATTGTTACAGAAAAAAAAAAATAGAAAAAAACAACTGAAAACAAAACAAAATTATTTTCAGAATTTTTACAAAATTTTAAATTTGATTAAATTTGAAATTCTTTTATAAATTTATGTGTTTTTGAAGATTTGTTTTAAAAAACAAAAGTAAAATAGTTTTAAAAAATTTCACAGTTTAAATTAAATTCATTTCTTGTTTTTTTTAAAAAAAAAACAACAAAACTTTTTCGTTTTGAAATAAAATAAGTTTTGAAAATAAAAAAATCAATAAATTAACCTTGTTTTAAAAAATAAAATAAAAACAGTTTTTTTTTTTTTGTTGAAAAACATTTATTTGATTTTAGAAAAAACTGATTTCTTTCAAACTTTCAGAGTTTTTTAAAAAAATAATTAAATAATTTACGTTTAAATTAATTTTATTTCTATAAAATTTAAAAAATCATGTTGTTTAAAAAATAAAGAAAGTATTTTGTTGCTTTTTTCAAAAACTTAAGAATCGCTTCTCGTTTTATTTTTAATTTATTTTATTTAATTTAAGATTTAAATTTAACAAAAAAAAAACCTTTTTCAGTGAAAATGAAACAAATTTATTTTTAACGTCTAAAAAAATCCACTGAATTTCATTTTCATAATTTTCAAATCAAGAAATCGTGAACTATTCACTTTTTTTTTTTTACGTACTTAATTAATTTCTCAACGGGGACGTTTCTGTGCTGCATCGCACCGCAGCAGGCTGCCAGGATGATGCCAGTGGTGGGTGAAACGGGCATGAGGTGTGTTCTCTAAGGGACTCTTAGACATGAGCTCAGTGGGATTCAAACCGGCTCGTAGTGAGAAGTAAAAACATTTTAATCATGTTTTAAAATCATTCATTTAATCCATTCTTAATTTAAAAATCACACAATCAGAATCAGAAACCTTGATTAATTTAATAAATAATAATGTTTACCTTATTGATCCTTAACGGGGACATTTATGTGCTGCATCGCACCGCAGCAGGCTGCCAGGATGGTGCCAATGGTGGGAGAAACGGGGGGTTGGGTGTCTTCTTCTCCGAGGAGTCTAGACGTGAATTTTCGAACCTGCAAATTTCCGGTAAACTTCTGGTCCGAGGGCGACCGCTCTACCACTGAGCCACCGCCTCGTCTTTATTATTATTTACAGATTATTTTACAGATTTTATTTTGACACAAAAACTCAGTAAAAACAAAAGATAAATAAAAATAAACACAAGTCGGTTCAGACCGGTTCAGATCGGTTCAGATCGGTTCAGACTGGTTCAGACCGGTTCAGATCGGTTCAGACCGGTTCAGACTGGTTCAGACTGGTTCAGACCGGTTCAGACTGGTTCAGACCGGTTCAGACCGGTTCAGATCGGTTCAGACTGGTTCAGACTGGTTCAGACTGGTTCAGACCGGTTCAGACCGGTTCAGATCGGTTCAGACCGGTTCAGACTGGTTCAGACTGGTTCAGATCGGTTCAGACCGGTTCAGACTGGTTCAGACCGGTTCAGATCGGTTCAGACCGGTTCAGACCGGTTCAGACCGGTTCAGACCGGTTCAGACCGGTTCAGACTGGTTCAGATCGGTTCAGATCGGTTCAGACCGGTTCAGACCGGTTCAGATCGGTTCAGACTGGTTCAGACCGGTTCAGACCGGTTCAGACAGGTCTGGTTAAGAATCCAGAATCCATATTTTAAACACCTTTATTTAAATTATGACTAATTTCAGATTAAATCACCAGGGGCACGAACGAACGTGACTTTA
Organism: Neostethus bicornis; assembly: GCA_902685375.1. Lineage (NCBI taxonomy): Eukaryota > Metazoa > Chordata > Actinopteri > Atheriniformes > Phallostethidae > Neostethus > Neostethus bicornis. Next base: position 658,434 of record CACRXE010000082.1, read on the forward strand.
AGGGGAATAAAAACGACGCCCTGAAGGGACACGTTCAGCTCTGTTTACCCACAAAATCTCTCAGCATTTAAAATACACCTGCTCATTCTGTGGGAAGATGAAGAGGAGGGCAGCGGGGATCTGGCACTGTGGGCGAAGGCGCCCTGTGGGCGGAGGCGCCCTGTGGCCGGAGGCGCCCTGTGGCCGGAGGCGCCCTGTGGCTGGACGCACCCTGTGGCCGGAGGCGCCCTGTGGCTGGAGGCGCCCTGTGGCCGGAGGCGCCCTGTGGCTGGAGGCGCCCTGTGGCCGGAGGCGCCCTGAGGCCGGAGGCGCCCTGTGGCTGGACGCACCCTGTGGCTAGAGGCACCCTGTGGCCGGAGGCGCCCTGTGGCTGGAGGCGCCCTGTGGCCGGAGGCGCCCTGTGGCTGGAGGCGCCCTGTGGCTGGAGGCACCCTGTGGCTGGAGGCGCCCTGTGGCCGGAGGCGCCCTGAGGCCGGAGGCGCCCTGTGGCTGGACGCACCCTGTGGCTGGAGGCACCCTGTGGCCGGAGGCGCCCTGTGGCTGGAGGCGCCCTGTGGCCGGAGGCACCCTGTGGCTGGAGGCACCCTGTGGCTGGAGGCACCCTGTGGCTGGAGGCACCCTGTGGCCGGAGGCACCCTGTGGCTGGAGGCGCCCTGTGGCTGGACGCACCCTGTGGCTGGACGCACCCTGTGGCCGGAGGCACCCTGTGGCTGGAGGCGCCCTGTGGCTGGACGCACCCTGTGGCTGGAGGCACCCTGTGGCCGGAGGCGCCCTGTGGCTGGAGGCGCCCTGTGGCCGGAGGCACCCTGTGGCTGGAGGCGCCCTGTGGCTGGAGGCGCCCTGTGGCTGGAGGCACCCTGTGGCTGGAGGCGCCCTGTGGCCGGAGGCGCCCTGTGGCTGGAGGCACCCTGTGGCTGGAGGCGCCCTGTGGCCGGAGGCGCCCTGTGGCCGGAGGCACCCTGTGGCTGGAGGCGCCCTGTGGCTGGAGGCACCCTGTGGCCGGAGGCGCCCTGTGGCCGGAGGCACCCTGTGGCCGGAGGCACGCGCCCTGTGGCCGGAGGCGCCCTGTGGCCGGAGGCACCCTGTGGCTGGACGCACCCTGTGGCTGGAGGCGCCCTGTGGCCGGAGGCGCCCTGAGGCCGGAGGCGCCCTGAGGCCGGAGGCGCCCTGTGGCTGGAGGCACCCTGTGGCTGGACGCACCCTGTGGCTGGAGGCACCCTGTGGCCGGAGGCGCCCTGTGGCTGGAGGCGCCCTGTGGCCGGAGGCACCCTGTGGCTGGAGGCGCCCTGTGGCTGGAGGCGCCCTGTGGCCGGAGGCACCCTGTGGCCGGAGGCACGCGCCCTGTGGCCGGAGGCGCCCTGTGGCTGGAGGCGCCCTGTGGCTGGAGGCGCCCTGTGGCTGGACGCGCCCTGTGGCCGGAGGCACCCTGTGGCTGGAGGCGCCCTGTGGCTGGAGGCGCCCTGTGGCTGGAGGCGCCCTGTGGCTGGACGCGCCCTGTGGCCGGAGGCGCCCTGTGGCTGGAGGCGCCCTGTGGCCGGAGGCGCCCTGTGGCCGGAGGCACCCTGTGGCTGGAGGCGCCCTGTGGCTGGAGGCGCCCTGTGGCCGGAGGCACCCTGTGGCTGGAGGCACCCTGTGGCTGGAGGCGCCCGGACGTACAACACAACGTCTGCCATCACAGTGAGGTCTGCCATCACAGTGAGGTCTGCCATCACAGTGAGGTCTGCCATCACAGTGAGGTCTGCCATCACAGTGAGGTCTGCCATCAGGGGGCTGAAGGATCTGAAGGATCCGTAAAGGAAACACGGCAGATTTAAGACTTTTTCTTTATAAATGTACCAACATGAACGTGTTCTCATCAGCTCTGTTTACTGTTTGTTCTTCCAAGAGCCCGACCCCTCCCAGCAAACAGAGAACCTCCAGAGAACCTCCAGGAAACCTCCAGAGAACCTCCAGAGAACCTCCAGGAAACCTCCAGAGAACCTCCAGGAAACCTCCAGAGAACCTCCAGGGAACCTCCAGGAAACCTCCAGAGAACCTCCAGGAAACCTCCAGAGAACCTCCAGGAAACCTCCAGAGAACCTCCAGAGAACCTCCAGGGAACCTCCAGAGAACCTCCAGAGAACCTCCAGGAAACCTCCAGAGAACCTCCAGAGAACCTCCAGGGAACCTCCAGAGAACCTCCAGGGAACCTCCAGGAAACCTCCAGAGAACCTCCAGGAAACCTCCAGAGAACCTCCAGAGAACCTCCAGAGAACCTCCAGGGAACCTCCAGAGAACCTCCAGAGAACCTCCAGAGAACCTCCAGGGAACCTCCAGAGAACCTCCAGAGAACCTCCAGAGAACCTCCAGGAAACCTCCAGAGAACCTCCAGAGAACCTCCAGAGA
>CACRXE010000082.1:665818-678318 GCA_902685375.1 Neostethus bicornis
GTAAAAAACTATTAAAGGTTTTGTTTGTAAATTTTGTGAATTCTATTTTACAAAAAATGTTAAATAAAGTTTTGGAAAATCAAAAAAAAAAGAGAAAAAAACCCCCAAAACTATACAAACAACAAACAAAACCATGTAAATATGATGTTCTGTGACTTTAAGAATCCAAAAAATGTGCCTTAAAAATAAAATAAATTATTATTATTAAAGCAACAACAAACTTGTTTACAAATTGATTCAATTTGCAGCTAAATTTCTCATCAAAAACTTAAACAATAGATTTTAAAATTAATTTGTATGTTTTTAATTCTGAGATTTATTTTATTCATTTGGTCAAAATTTGCACATTTTTAACACGTTATATCCTTAAAAAAACAAACAACTAAACAAAAAAAAAAGAAATAAACTGAAACTTTATTGTTTACATTTATTTACATTTAAATGAACAACATTTTTACAAACAATCAAACAAAAAACAAAAAAATCTACAAAGTTCAGATTTTTAAATAAACAGAAAAACAAAATAAACTTTAAATTTTCCTTTTTTTTCTCTTTTATTTTTATACTTTTATTTATCAACAATTATACTTTTATTTTGAAAGATGTTTAAATTTTCAGAAAAAAAAAACATATTTTAAATTCTTTCCATAATTTTACTCCAAATAAAAACATCTTGATTTTACCAACGATGCCAGGCGTCACCCTGAGGGTGGCATGAGGCTCTGCCACGCTCAGTGGAAGGGCATTCACCATTAGACCGAACGTTTGCAGGTTCGAATCCCACCGAGTTTACGTCTAGGGTCCTTGGAGAAGACACCTGACCCCCCGTTTCTCCCACCATTGGTATGTTATAGGTGGCAGCCTGCTGCGGTGAAATGCAGCACATAAATTTTCCTGATGAATAAGTATGTTTTTTTTTATTGTTTTTTTGTTTTAACACCGAAGCACTTAAATTTACCTTCAGAGATAAATAAAGAATTTAAAATTTAATTGACTTTTACAGCTATTTTATTTTGTAAAACTCTGGAATGAACTTCCTTTGGCTGTGAGACAGGCCGACTCTGTGACGATGTTTACATCTAAGCTTTGTTTTAATGTGAATTTGATTATTTACTCTTTTTATCTGTTTTAATGATTTTATTCATTTATTTTTTAACATTTTGATTCTATGTTTTGTGATTTTAATGCTTTTTTTTGTCCAAAAAAGAACTTTGAATAAAGTTTGTTTACAATTCAATTTTATTTTTTAGCCCAAAATCACAGAATTTCCGTCTGAATGGGTTCACGTTAAAAAGAGGAAAAATAAACACAAAAAAAGCAAGAAAAATAACTAAGAAATGCAAACTAAAAAAGACTAGTACATTAATGCACTTAGACTCTCCTTCACGGTGAAGAAAAAAAATAAGAAACCTCGTGGGGATCCACGTGAAAGAGAGATGAATGATGTATGAATTGTGATACAAAAAAAACTTGCCTTGCTCCTGTCTCTCTCTCTCTCTCTATATATATATATATATATATACACACACACACACACACACACTCTATACATATATATATATATATATATAGAGAGAGAGACTAGGAATTTGCTGTGGTACTAGTGTGCAAAAAAAAAAGTAATGAAAAAAAAAAATTAAAAACAAAACTAAAAGTGCTCAGAAAGAAAAGAAAGTAGTTAAATATCATAAAAAATAATATAAAATAATAAAGATTAAAGTGAGCGAGGTGACTGAGTGTGAGAGGATCCAGGTTCATTAGTCCAACCGCAGAAGGGAAGAAGCTGGTTCTGATCCGAAAGGACCGGAGCCTCCTGCCCGAGGGGAGACGCTCAAAAAGTCCATGTGGAGCCCAGGGAGGGAAGGGTCAGCTGCTACCTGACCTGTACGCATATACAAAACTTTATAAATATATACAGTATGTATACAGTATATATACTGTATGTACATGGGTTAAGGCTAACCCTAACCCATATACATATGTATGTATATTTCTTATGTCACTTTTTTTTACCTCCTCATGCACTTACAGTCTGTGTGTATATGGGTTATGTGTGTATAACCCATATACATACATACATATGTACATACATACATATATATTTCTTATGTCACTTTTTTTTACCTCCTCATGCACTTACAGTCTGTGTGTATATGGGTTATGTGTGTATAACCCATATACATACATACATATGTACATACATACATATATATTTCTTATGTCACTTTTTTTTACCTCCTCATGCACTTACAGTCTGTGTGTATATGGGTTATGTGTGTATAACCCATATACATACATACATATGTATATACATACATATATATTTCTTATGTCACTTTTTTTTACTTCCTCATGCACTTACAGTCTGTGTGTATATGGGTTATGTGTGTATAACCCATACACACAGTATATATACAGGCATGTGAAAAAATTAGGACACCTTATGAAATCCTGTGTATTTTAAAATATATTTGGACATATGGGTAGTTAATGTCAATTTTAATTAAACTCAGGGATCCAAGTAATATAACTAAACAATAAAAAAAATAAGAAAAGCCTTTTTAAAACTTTCTGTAACATTTAATTAAAAAATAATGCAATTTCTGGTGAGGAATAAATTAGGACACCCCCTATATTATCCCTCTTAAAATGTTGAAAATCCCAAACAGGTGCATCACGTCAGGTGCATATGATTAGTACATCGTTACCCAGCATTTGAATGGAGCCTTGCCCTATTTAAACCTCAGATTTAGTTTGGTGTGGCCCTGACAGTTGAGATGTTGAGGTGAGCGCCATGGTGAGGTCTAAAGAGCTTCCTGATGCCCTCAGAAAGAAGATTGTGGCCGCTTACGAGTCTGGTAAAGGATTTAAAAAGATTTAAAAAAAATTTAACATCAGCCATTCCACCATTCGCAAAATTATTTACAAGTGGAGGACATTTAAAACAACTGCCACCATGCCAAGATCTGGCCGTCCGGGCAAGTTTACCCCCAGAGCAGAACGCAAGATTCTCAAAGAGGTCCTGAAAAATCCTAAAGTGTCATCAAGGGAATCACAGCAGTTTCTGGCGATGTGAAAGTGCATGACTCTACGATCAGAAAGAGACTGCACAAGTGTGACTTGCATGGGAGGTGTGCAAGGAAGAAACCTTTGCTCTCTAAAAAAACATCAAGGCCAGACTGAAGTTTGCCAGAGAGAACATAAACAAAGACCACGACTTCTGGAATAAGGTTCTTTGGACAGATGAGTCTAAAATTAAATTATTTGGACACCAGAATAGAAGACATGTTTGGCGTAAACCAAATACAGCCTTCCAAGAAAAGAACCTCATACCAACTGTAAAGCATGGAGGGGGCAGTGTCATGGTTTGGGGTTGCTTTGCTGCAGCAGGACCTGGCCGACTCACCATCATAGAATCTACCATGAATTCTACTGTGTATCAGAGGGTGCTTGAAGAAAATGTGAAACCATCTGTCAAAAAATTAAAGCTGAAGCGTAACTGGATACTGCAACAAGACAATGACCCAAAGCATACCAGCAAATCCACCAAGGACTGGCTAAAAAAGAAGAAGTGGAGAGTCCTGGAATGGCCAAGTCAAAGCTCTGATCTTAATCCCATCGAAATGCTGTGGGGTGACTTGAAACGGGCTGTACATGCAAGACACCCCTCAAACATCTCACAGCTAAAAGAATTCTACATTGAGGAGTGGGCCAAACTTTCTCCTGATCGATGTCAGAGACTGGTAAAAGGCTACAAAAAGCGTCTTGTTGAAGTTATATCAGCCAAAGGGGGAAACACTAGCTATTAGGGGGTAGGGTGTCCTAACTTTTTCCTCCATTAAAATACATACTTTATTTTTTTTCTTTTTTTGGATTTGTCAAACAATGTTCATTTTTGTTGTTAAATTGCAATCAAATCACTTTCTTTTTGAAAAATACATATAAACATGACTGGATATTATTATGTGAACCATTTCTAAATAAAGAGCTGATTATTTAATGGGGTGTCCTAATTTTCTCACATGCCTGTATATTTCTTATGTCACTTTTTTTTTCCTCCTCATGCACTTTCAGTCCGTATTGACCTCAATGTTTTGTCACATTATTCCTTCTATTTTATTATTTTATTATTTTCCTTCTCGTATTTAAGAAATTTCCCGGTGAGGGATGAATACAGTAATTCTTTTGTTTTTTTTTTGTATTTATACTGTCTTTTTCTTTCTTGTTGCTGCTGTAACACACACATTCCCCAAGAGTGGGATCAATAAAGTAAATCTAATCTGTGTAGATGTGTGTTTATGTATATATATTTATATATACATACAGTATGTATAAATCAGGACATCCAAAGTTGTTTTTTGTGTAGCAGTAAAACTTTTTTTATTTTGTTTTTAGCACTTTGTTCTGAAAACATAAAATTTCTTTTGAAAACGAGCAGAAATCTTAAACTTTTCATTCTTTCTGTGACTTTTTTTTTTATCATTTATGTTAAAAAAAAATTCAAGATTCATATTTTTTATTCTGTTGCTTCAAATGAAAGAATAAATAAATTAAAACATAAATTGTAAAAGTGTTTTTGTATTTATTTAAAGGGTTAATTTATATTTTGAGTCGATTCAAAGACTTTTTATGAATTGCTTTTAGATTTTTTTTTTATTATTTTAGACACTTTAAATTTATTTTTAAATGTAGTAAAAGTTGGAGATTTTTTACAAACATGGAAAATATTTTAAAAATGTCTTTAAATACAAACAAATACAAAATATTAAAAAATTAATTATATTTTCACAAACTTTTTGGACAAAATTGTAGATTTTTTTAAATTTCAATTTGTTAAATTTACTGTTTTAACAGAACTTTTTTTTTTTCACAGTTTGTTTTTAGCAAATTTACAACTTTTAGAATTAAAATAAAATCAAAATAAACTTTTATTAAAAACGTAAAGTTACAAAAAATTCTGGAAAAAAAATCCAAATAAAAACTCACAAGAATTCAAATTTATAGAAAAAAACAATAAGAAACTAAAACAAGAAAAAAACATAAAAAAGGCGCACACACACACACACACACACACACACACACACACACACACACACACACACACACACACACACACACACACACACACACACACACACAGTCCCTAATCCCCCTCCCTCCCCCCTAAATGATCCAAAAACAACCATTTATTGAATCAAAACAAACAAAAAGCTTAAAACGTTATAAATTTTAAACTAAAAACTTTGTTTTTTTTCTGAACCGTTTATTTTAACGAGGTCACATGGGTCGTCAGAGTGTATCCACCCGGGCAAGAGGAGGGGTACACCCCGAACAGGTCCCTGGTGAAGCTGGAGGTGGGCGACCCAGAAGCAGAGACAGTTTTAACCCTGGTAAAGGAGCGATGCCCCCTTTACCAGTGGGTCAAACTCAGGACCTGGAGGACTGATGCCCCTTAAAGCATGTTCAGCTATAAAACTACAAACATGGCGGATGGATGCCGTCATCTCTGCTCTCTGATTCGCTCATACGGTAGGAATGTGTGTGTGGACCCACAACAGACTGGTGACTGCCTCTCGCCTGGAATCAGCCGAGATAGGATGACCCATGTGACCCTCGTTAAAAATCAATGGTTCTAAATGTTGACTTTTCGCAATTTTTTTGTGACTTTTTTACAACTTTTTTGCGATTTTTTAAAACTTGTTTTGCGACATTTTTCGCACCACCTCACCACACCTCCACCAGCCCAGGACCAGGCTGCTGCCCCACCTCACCACACCTCCACCAGCCCAGGACCAGGCTGCTGCCCCACCTCACCACACCTCCACCAGCCCAGGACCAGGCTGCAGCCCCACCTCACCACACCTCCACCAGCCCAGGACCAGGCTGCTGCCCCACCTCACCACACCTCCACCAGCCCAGGACCAGGCTGCTGCCCCACCTCACCACACCTCCACCAGCCCAGGACCAGGCTGCTGCCCACCTCACCACACCTCCACCAGCCCAGGACCAGGCTGCTGCCCACCTCACCACACCTCCACCAGTCCAGGACCACGCTGCAGCCCACCTCACCACACCTCCACCAGCCCAGGAACAGGCTGCTGCCCCACCTCACCACACCTCCACCAGCCCAGGACCAGGCTGCTGCCCACCTCACCACACCTCCACCAGCCCAGGCTGCCGCCCACCTCACCACACCTCCACCAGTCCAGGACCACGCTGCTGCCCACCTCACCACACCTCCACCAGCCCAGGACCAGGCTGCTGCCCACCTCACCACACCTCCACCAGCCCAGGATCAGGCTGCCGCCCACCTCACCACACCTCCACCAGCCCAGGACCAGGCTGCAGCCCCACCTCACCACACCTCCACCAGCCCAGGACCAGGCTGCTGCCCCACCTCACCACACCTCCACCAGCCCAGGACCAGGCTGCCGCCCACCCCACCACCACCAGCCCAGGATCAGGTTGATCACATCCTGATCATGAATGCCATCTTGATCACAGACGAACCCTCACCCCTCCATCATTACCCCCTCTCTTCAGACCGGTGACAAAAAAAAAAACATCAAACGAAATCCAAAGAAATAATTTATTCTAATTAAAAAATAACCTTCTATAAGATAATGATTTTAAATGGTTTGTGTCATGTTCCCCTCTTCTGCAGCCAAGAGGGAGCCATGGATGTGTCTCAACCATCTGATTAGGATCACCTGGAGTGATTCCTGATTTCACTCACCTGTGCACCCTACTAACTATCTAAGGGGAACCATCCCTAACTTCCCTGGTTGGCTGACCATGTTTTGTATTTTGATTTTTAGACTTTTGAAACCTTCAGATAATCATGTTCTTCTTTGTTTTACAGACTTTTCTGATTTAAGTTAATAAACCATGTTTGAAATCCTGCATTTGGCTCCTCCTCTTTCCACCATCCCTCAACATCTTGTCAGTTTGATGTTTGTTTTATTTAAATTGATTTAATTAGGGGCAGCACGGTGGCACAGTGGGTAGCACAGTGGGTAGCATAGTGGCCTCACAGCAAGCAGGTCGTGGGTTTGAGTCCCAGATGGGGACGATGCTTGTAACACTGTCCTTTCTGTGTGGAGTTTACATGTTCTCCCCGTGTCTGTGTGGGTTTCCTCCGGGTACTCCAGTTTCTCCCACCCTCCAAAGACATGCATGCTAGGTTGATTGGTCGGTGCCAAATTGCCCCTGGGAAAGAGTGTGTGTGTGTATGGTTGTATGTGTGTGGCCCCGCGACAGACTGGTGACCTGTTCGGGGTGTACTCTGCCCTTCGCCTTACATCAGCCGGGATGGGCTCCGGCAGGCCCCGTAACCCCGTAAGGAACAGACGGATAAGAAGATGACTGACTGATTTAATTAAGAGGAAATACTCCTCCCCTTGAGATAAGCCCCTCCCCTTGAGATAAGCCCCGCCCCTTGAGATGAAACATCTCGTTTTCAAGGGGATCCTCAACCAAACACACATGTTTTTGGAAGGAAACCCACGCACACACAGGGAGAACATACAAACTCCACACAGAAAGGCCAGTGTTTCAATCCAGCCGGGATTTGAACCCACAAGCTTCTCGCAGTGAGGCCACCATGCTACCCACTGTGCTACCCACTGTGCCACCGTGCCACCGTACTGTCTGAGTCCTTCTGAAGGAACGTTTTCGTATCTTTGATTCAGACAAAATAAAGTTTTTTCTTTTTCACAACCGATTATCCTTAAAAGGGTCACATGGCGTGTTGGAACCTATCCCAACTGATTTCAGACGAGAGGCAGGATACACCCCGAACAGGTCGCCAGTCTGTTTCACACCACACACACTCATAGAACCATCCACACACACACTCATTCGTAGCAGCCAGTCAACCTAACATGTGTGTTTTTAGAGGAAACCCACACATACACAGGAGAACATGCAAACTACACACAGAAAGACTAGTGTTTTAAACCCACACACACACGGGTAGAACACGCCTCAGAATGAGCCCTAACTGGGGAGATGGGTGACCCTTCCAGTGGGTAACCACCTGCAGGAAGGGCCATAGGGGTCGGGTGAAGGAGGAGAGGGGTGGCAGCCGACGATAGGGACCCTGGCGGTCAGACCCTCGGCTGTTTAAGCTAGCTCGGGTAGGACACCCAGAGGCAGACCCCGGACCCCGTGGAGAGACCCCGTCTCACAGCTGGAGACGTGCTTTCAGGCGCGTCCCTCCTCTGCAGCTTGTAAAGTATTTATTAAGTGATTTTTCTGTGAGGTGTTTGGTTTGTGCGCCCCTCTCCTCTGGTCTGACGTTTGAAGGACTGTTCAGCGAAGCCTGAACCCTCTCTGTTGTGAACGATGTGTCACAGACGAGGCTTCATGAGCCTGCGTGAGGGTCTCACCCGAACACGAGGCAGAGTCAGTAACAGACGTTTATCCAGACGCTGTGCGGCAGACGGGCTTCAGCCGTCAGACTGAATGATCCACGCTCTTCTTGGTATTTTTAAGAAACTTGATTTAAGGTCGTTTTCAATGTGTTTTTGTTTGTTTTGTTTGTTTTAGGACTGATTGTTTTATAAAGACGTGAACGCCATCGAACTGTAAACCGTGTAAAATCTACTCTGCCAAACTCCGCCCACCTTTGACCCAGCCCGATGCTGTCTGTATCTCCTCCAGACGGGACGACGTAACGCTCTCCTCGTCGGGAGGAGGATAGAAAAAAACATAAACGTGCATAAAATAATAAATAAATAATGAGTGTTAAATTTCCTGCAGACCTTAAACGCACCATTAAGTATTTAAATCTTAAAATGTTTCGTTAAAAAAACACAACGTAGAACGTTTCGATTCGTCTTCAGAAGAGTTTATTCCTAATGAGGTCACGGGGGGTGCAGGAGCCTATCCTGGTGGATTCAAAACGAGAGGCAGGGTACACCCTGAACAGGTCTCACAATCATAGCCGTTAATCAACCTAACATGTCTGTTTTTGGAGAGTAGAAAAAACCCGGATTACGCTGATAAAATCCACGCATACACGGGTCCCACCCGGTGTGAGGGCACCGTGGTAACCACAGAACCACCATGCCAACCTAAAAGTGGCACTAAAATAAATACTCAGGGTAAAATGAGGTCTTAAGGTGCGGGTTCTGGTCGAATAAATACGGTTTCGATCGTTTATCAGTCACGTGTTGGTCAGAAAGTGACTGAAGAATTCCGAGTGACTTTATTTGGTTGTTATTTGTTTGTTTACATGTTCTAAATCCCTTTGTTTTGTTTACTCTGATGCTTGAAACGAAGACACACGAGTGTGTACGGGTCACATGGACGTAAACGTGCAGATGATGTTTGATTCTCTACGTTTTTCTGTTTGGCAGCTCTTTGTCTGAAACGCTGGCGCTGCTGAAATCTGTAAATGCTGTGCATGAGTGCGTGTGCGCCCTCCCTGCATCAGTGCACTCACTCTAATCCCAAACATTTAAGACTTTCTTTGGTCTTTTAGACGTTTTTTTTGTTTTGACAGAACTTGTGACCACCAACTGAGGCGTTCACAGGCCGTCCGAAAACAGAAGCTTTGGCAGATCACGAGGATAATAAACGTCGGAGTCACGCTGACGGCCTGAACGCTACCATCACACTACCATCCTGCACGCAGTGCCACCCTCATCCCTCTACCGTCCTGCACGCAGCGCCCCCGGTGTCCAATGGCCCTGAAAGCAGCGCCGCTAGGATGCTGCAGATTTTCCGAACAGCGGCGCCGTGACCCGGCCAGCTCGCTCCCACCCCGCCCCCGCTGAAGATCGCGTGCAGATTCCAGGCAACCTCAAACACGCTGGGGGAGCGCTCGCCGCGCGGGGGCCGGCCCACCTCACGGAGCATGCTCAGTAGCATCCGCAGCGTTTCGTGACAGCACTAATAGTCTGACTGGATCTCTGGCACGCAGAGTCACTTCTAATCAGAATTATCTCGTCTCCGTGATGCCGGCACGCTACTGGTCGGTTCGGCCGCCGGTCAGACCCCGTTCGTCCTCGTATCCTCCCCCTAACCTCGATTTGGTACTCACCCTTCCTCCCCCGGAGCTGAAGGAAAGGTGCCATCCCAACCTTCTCCTCCTCATCCTCGCCGTGTCACGCTCTGCTAACTTCTTCCTTTATGTCCCAAACTGAACACGGACCACTCCTCCATCTTTAACCCCTCCTAACGACTCCGGTTTAATCTTCACCCCGTCCAGACACGTTCTTCTGACCTGCAGGGCCCCGGCTTATAAGCGGGGGGTTAGAGGTTACGCAGGCCTTCCTGTCCGCAGCAGACAAACACAGAGGAAAGTTCACCCCCGAGGTGAGACCCCATTCAGGAGGACCAGCTGGAAGCTGACAGAGCAGTGGGCAAACGGGCACACAGAAACATCTAAACAAAGACAGACGGGCGGTTTACCTGGGCAGACGGGGTGACAGGAAGACAGACAGGTGGTTTACCTGGGCAGGCAGGGTGACAGGAAGACAGACGGGCGGTTTACCTGGGCAGACGGGGTGACAGGAAGACAGACAGGTGGTTTACCTGGGCAGACGGGGTGACAGGAAGACAGACAGGTGGTTTACCTGGGCAGACGGGGTGACAGGAAGACAGACAGGTGGTTTACCTGGGCAGGCAGGGTGACAGGAAGACAGACAGGTGGTTTACCTGGACAGACGGGGTGACAGGAAGACAGACAGGTGGTTTACCTGGGCAGGCAGGGTGACAGGAAGACAGACAGGTGGTTTACCTGGGCAGACGGGGTGACAGGAAGACAGACAGGTGGTTTACCTGGGCAGGCAGGGTGACAGGAAGACAGACAGGTGGTTTACCTGGACAGACGGGGTGACAGGAAGACAGACAGGTGGTTTACCTGGGCAGACGGGGTGACAGGAAGACAGACAGGTGGTTTACCTGGGCAGACGGGGTGACAGGAAGACAGACAGACTGTCTAACAGCCTCCAGCGTTCCGTCAGGTGATCGATAAGCTCGATCAGGTTCATGCTGAAATGACCTGGGTTCAGACGGGCGTCTCCATGGTAACCCTTTTATTTTTCTCCTCAAAATAAATTTTACTCGTTAAACTTTTCTAGTCGTTCAGGAAACAAATTCCATCTGAAAGTTTTCTTAATTTATCAATTTATTCGTCTCCTGATTGGTCCATCGTTAAAGGGGTACGCCCGTCGTCATGGCCGCCGTCATGGCCGCCGTCATGGCCGCCGTCGTGGCCGCCGTCGTGGCCGCCCTCATGGCCGCCGTCATGGCCGCCGTCATGGCCGCCCTCACGGCCGCCCTCACGGCCGCCGTCGTGGCCTCCGTCATGGCCGCCCTCATGGCCGCCCTCACGGCCGCCGTCGTGGCCGCCATGGCCGCCCTCATGGCCGCCCTCATGGCCGCCCTCACGGCCGCCGTCGTGGCCGCCGTCATGGCCGCCCTCATGGCCGCCCTCACGGCCGCCGTCGTGGCCGCCGTCATGGCCGCCCTCATGGCCGCCCTCTTGGCCGCCGTCACGGCCGCCGTCATGGCCGCCGTCATGCCTTATTTCTTGCATTTTCTCGACTGTGGGACTAATTAAGGTTTTCTTGATTGATTGATTAAAGGAGAACGTTGTCGTTAAAGAATAAAAATATTAATGAAGAGGACTGGTAGTGCCAAGGCGGTGGCATCAGACCGGCGGGCGCTATGCAAATGACGTCTGACTGGTTTTTACTCTTTAGTTTTTTTAGACCCGATTTTTGAGAATTTTTACTTTATGGCTTTTGATTTTTTTTTTTTTGTCCTGAAACAGATATTTTTTGCATCAAAAGCAGATTTTTAATTTTTTTTTGTGAAACATAAATAATTTGTGTTTTTTTACGTTTCGATCGGACGTGGTTAACCCAGGTTGGGGTGGGCGTGGTTGCCCCAGGTTGGGGTGGGCGTGGTTACCATGGAAACAATCCATAAATGTTAGCCTTGGACATGGTAATAACATCCACATCTGTCCGATCCTCCTGGTTTCAGAAACACGGGATTATTTTTCTCTCTTTCATTTTCTCCCTCTGATTTTACTCTTTAGTTTGGAAACAATAAAAATCTGCTTTAATCTCCGGCTTTAGGTTCGAATGAAAGAAAATCTTCCTGAGATTAAAAACATGACCTGATAGATGATTTGCTCCTTTTTACTCGGAATCACTTCATGTTCGTTTCGTCTTCTGAACCGCTTATCTCTGACGGGATGGCCGGGGTGTCGGATTCTATCCAGGCTCATTTCAGACGAGAGGCAAGACACACCCCGAACAGGTCACCAGTCTGCCAATGTGGAACACTCGTGCCCTAAGCCCTATTTTAGCACACCTGGTACCAATCCCCTGGTGTCCCTCCATTCCTCTGCTGCTTACCCTGCTCTGCAGGCCTGCAGGGCTACCTTCATGGTGCACCCTGTCGTCCTGCTCCCTCACTGTGCTGTCCTTGCTCCTCGCCCTGACTCCTGGTGCACCCTGCCTTCCTGGTGCGGCAGGGTG
>CACRXE010000082.1:683318-688318 GCA_902685375.1 Neostethus bicornis
TACCCCAGCGGGACGGTCGGACCCCTGGTACTCCAGCGGGACGGTCGGACCCCTGGTACTCCAGCGGGACGGTCGAACCCCTGGTACTCCAGCGATACGGTCGAACCCCTGGTACTCCAGCGATACGGTCGGATGCATGGCACTCCAGTGGGACGGTGGGACCCCTGGTACTCCAGTGGGACGGTCGGACCCCTGGTACTCTAGCAGGACGGTGGGACCCCTGGTACTCCAGTGGGACGGTCGGATGCATGGTACTCCAGTGGGACGGTCGGACCGCTGGTACTCCAGCGGGACGGTCGGACCGCTGGTACTCCAGTGGGCCGGCTGTTGAGATTAAACTGCCACTGCGTCCCTGGGTAAGACACTTCACCCACGTTGCCTAGTCTGGATGGAGTGTGATTGGTTGGTGATGGTCAGAGGGGCCGACGGCGTTATGCCAGTCTGCTCCAGGGCAGCCATGGGTACAACAGTAGCTTACCAACACCTGGCATGGAGGGAATGAATAATGGATACATGAAGCGGGGAAGCCGGGAACGACTCGGGATCCTCTTGGGTGAGCTGGAGGATGCAGCCGGGGTGAGAGAAGCCTGGGCTTCCCGTATGAGAACGACCCAGCCCCGGCTAAACGGAAGACAACGGAACGGAAATTTAATCTAGAAATTATTTTTAAACCAAAACTAGAAGTGATGTTCACTCCGTTCAGAAGGAGCAGGTGTAACAGGTGGACACACACCTGTCCTTATAGACACACACACACACACACACACACACACACCTGTCCTTATAGACACACACACAATCTGTTTACTGCACGGCCCTGCAGCGCCTTCACCTGCTCAGAAAACTACTACATGGTAATACGTCTGTAACCATGGTAATACGTCTGTAACCATGGTAATACGTCTGTAACCATGGTAACACGTCTGTAACCATGGTGACACGTCTGTAACCATGGTAACACGTCTGTAACCATGGTAACACGTCTGTAACCCGTTTCCTCCAGCTGGGATCCAGTCTCTTCAGGACAGTGTGTGTGACAATCAAGACGTTTCGACTTCCATCAGAAATCATTTCAATCTGAAGCTGCTCCAGCGGCACGGTGGCGAAGCGGGTGGCACGGTGGCGAAGCGGGTGGCACCGTGGCCTCACAGCAAAAAGGTCGTGGATTTGAACCCCAGGTGGGGGATGAGGTTTGAAACACTGGCCTAAAACTCTAGTTTATTTCGTCGACCTTCTTCTAGAAGAGAGATAATTTTATCTCATTCAGTAAAGTTTTTAATGTCGTTACTTCATCCACGAGTTTGAGCAGACGCTCCTGTTGGGACGTTAACTTCACCATCTCAGCAGACATAAAGTTTAACAATCTTCACTGTGTCATCTGGCTTTGGCATGATCGTGAGTTCTTGTTAAACGTCCAAACACGTCTCGCTCCACGCAGTTCGAGTTTAGCAGCGCTAACACCGGTTAGCTCAAATGTGGCTGGGCTTGTTAGCGTACTGCCCCGCAGCTCAATCCAGACTGAAACTGGATGGTATTTCATGTTCCAACCCACTCACTCTGTGAGGTGTTTACATCAGTACTCCTACCGATCCAAATCCAAACATTTTGCCAGAAATGGAACAAGTTGCACAGAAAAAGCTGCTTTGTAGCGGTGTAGCATTCCTGTGCCTGCGTCCTCCTGCGCCTGCCAGTGCTGAGTGGAGTTTGTATGTTCTACCTATGTATGCATGGGTTTCCTCCTACCCTCCAAAAAACACGCGTGTCAGGGTGAGGACCCACTCGAAAACGAGACGTGAACCCAGATGAAGGTTTTAACGTTCGTTCTTTAACACCTCAGGGCTTCAGGGTTATCTATCCTGAACCCCGGTTCCACAGTTTGCGACCTAAAGCGTCTGCTGCGTTCGACAGGACCGTCGATCCGTGTCGTTCTGGTCAAATAAAAACAAACGATGACACGACAAACAATTTAATTTTTTTTCAGTTACTTTCAGTTTAAAATTTCCCGCTTTTTTAAAAACGTAAATAAACCTGAAACCGATCGATGAAAGAAAAGCAACGGACGAAAGAAACGAACAGAAGGAAGTCGAGAAAAGAAAAACTGAAATGTTTTTAATGAGTCAAAACAAACCAGAAACAAAGAAACCCCCCGACCCCACATCCCCTCCCTCCCACCTCCGTGCTTCCTGCTGTTTAACGAGACAAGATGGCGGCTGCCTGTCATGGCGTAAACAATGAGGTCTCCGGCTGTGAAGAAGCGTTAACCACGAGGGGGGCGGGTTGTTCCATCTGACCGGTCCCAGTGGCGTAGGGTTGTCACTACACCGACGCCCCCAGGTGGACGTTGGAGGTTCTTCAGAACCTTTTTGAACCCAAAATAAGTTTTGGTGTTTTTTTTATTTTTTTGTGCATTTAAAATATTTATTTTTCTTTTTTATTTGTTTATTTTTTGGTGTGAAATCATTACTTTTAACAAAGTTTTTTTTTGTATAAAATTGTTCGTTTAAAGTTTTTCTTAATGAACAAACACAATAAAAGTTTTCCTGCTGGGCCTCGTTATGAGGTCATTATGAACTGATGGCGTTCATGTGAAGGCGTGTGAGCTTCAGGGGGAGTCAGACTTTTCTACGTCTCTGAAGAAGCGTGAACCAATCAGAGTGACAGCTTTTGTTCTCCAATCGTCTCCACGACGATCAAAAATAACAGTTTCTTATTAGCTAATGTAAACATGAGCCAAACGAACTGATGATGACTTCCCACAGATTTCAGATCAGAGGTGGAACCCGAAGGCCTCCCGAACGATTCTATTGGTCAAAAAAAAAATGTCTGATAAACAAACAGAGGCTGATCTCTCTGTGTGGAGTATGCATGTTCTCCCACTGTGTGTGAAGGATTTCTTCTGGTTTCCTCCACCCTACAAAAACATGTATGTCAGGTTGATTGTGTGTGTGTGTAGTCCAGGAAATAAACAAACATGGCCGTGTAGTCCAGGAAGTAAACCAACTTGTAGTTCAGGATGTAAACGTCTGTTCCACCAATGCTGCTGTTCCAGGTGTGTGTGACGCTGTAGTACCCACAGAAGTACCAAGAAGAACCGGTGCCTACCTCCAGACTGGTGGTTACAGACTAAAGGATGAAAGGTAGGACGGTAGGAATGATTTCCTGTACCGTTCCTTTGAGCAGCAGGGTTGCAGGAGTCTATCTCACCCACTGACTCATACTGCTTCCTCGGTGCCACCATCACACGGGACATTAAGAAGTAGCTGACCATGAGCGCTCATCAATGATGCCCAACAGAGAATGTACTTCCTACGACAGCCGGTGTCCTGTTGAGACGTGCGGGTTTGCGCTTCTGCACATGCCCAGAACAGTATGGCATGAAACCTATGAAACCTATATGTTACACACATGACCAAGACCACACACACACACACACACACACACACACAAAATATTAAAAGTTAAAGATAAACATTTCTTTTATTAATTAGCAGCAAAAAATTGACAAAACGAACAGAAAATAAACAAAAACATTTTGGACCCGAAACCCCGCCCACATCGTACAGATCCCTCCCACTTCCACTCTGACTCCTCCCACTCTCCATAGACCCCTCTGTGCCACGCCCCGCCCCCAGTCTTGTCCGTCCCGGTTCGTCAGAGCTGTGGGTACCCGCGGTACTGCGTTGGAAGGGGCGCTCCAAATCGAAGGGGTGCCATTGTTCTGTAGGGGTGAAGAGGCGGGCCTCGTAAACCCGGACCCAAACCGGGCAGAACCACGGGTTGAACGTTCCGTCCCGGGGAATGAAAGGAGAACTCTGGAGGCGGTCCGCTGAGTCTGGAGGGCGTGGAGGTCAGCGGGTCGCCGTCAGGAGGAGGCGCCAGGAGGGGGCGTGGCCAGTCGTCTTTAAAGATCTGAACCGTCAGCGTGGCGACGAGCGGCAGCAGACGGTTGGTGACGTGGGCGAGGACCAGCTGCTCGTTGGCATCACGACGGATACGGACGTGGGCGGAGCCGGCCTGGAAGAACCAGGATGGAGATTAGGGTCAGAGGGTACTGTAGGGGGCGCTGTTTAAAAACTGTGTTTAACAAGATTTAGAAAATACACAAACAAACATACACACTCCTCTCACACAAACACACACACAAATATACACACACACATATACACACACAGTGATACACACACATTCACACACACACACATACACACACACTCACACATACACACACAGTAATACACACACACTCACTCACACATACCCACATATACACACAAACACTCTCTCACATACACACACTCACACACACACACAATAATACACACTCCTCTCACACAAACACACACACAAATATACACACACACACACATATACACACACAGTGATACACACACACTCACACACATACACACACAGTGATACACACACATTCACACACACACACATACACACACACTCACACATACACACACAGTAATACACACACACTCACACACATACACACACAGTGATACACACACATTCACACACACACACATACACACACACTCACACATACACACACAGTAATACACACACACTCACTCACACATACCCACATATACACACAAACACTCTCTCACATACACACACTCACACACACAATAATACACACTCCTCTCACACAAACACACACACAAATATACACATACACACACACTCACATACACACATCCACAGACGCACACAGTAATACACACACACACACTCGCACACACACATACACACTCTTCTCAGACACACATTAATACACATACACACTCATACACACACTCACACATACAAACTCACACACACGTAAACAGACACACACATTCCTAGCAGCCATGTTTTTGGAGGAAACCCACACATACTGTACACAGGTAGAACATGCAAACGACACACAGTGTTTTAAACCTGGCCTCGTTATTTAAGGTTTTTAAATAATTAGAAACATTTTTTTAAAGAACACGTTAATAAAAAAA
>CACRXE010000082.1:698318-700818 GCA_902685375.1 Neostethus bicornis
GTGTGTGGGCGGGGTCTAGTCGCCATACGTAAGGGGGTTATCTGGATCTCATAGGGGTATAACGGCGGGGTACACCCACCTCTCCTTCAGGATGAAAAGCGCTCCAAGTTGAACCAAAACAGTTGAAGCAAAAACAGCGAGAACCTCCAGCCTGTCGAACCTGGATATCAGAGAGGCGGGGTTTAGAGGGGGCGGGGTTATGATGAGGGGGCGGGGTTACAGTATATGTGTAAGGAATGAGGCGGTGGGGGAGGGAATGGGTGTAACATGTGGGGGGGTCGGTGGACTTACCCAAACGTGTAGACCTGACTGGGTTTCTTCATGGAGACCCAGAAACTGATGAGGCAGGTGACCAGGCTGCAGAAACCAGGAAGTAGAACTGATTAGAAGGTGTTGATTGGTGGGGTTAGAGCAGGCGTGGGAAAACCGCGGCCCGCGGGCCACATGAGGGCCATTAAACGTTTTAATCCGGCCGCCAAACTTAAAAAAATTAAATAAATAAACCTTATTAATGTTTTCTTTTCCTGTAATTCTGATGTTTTCTCACTAGATGGCGCCAAAATACAACAACACTGCTCCCATTAAAATGTGTGTGTCTCCGTGATGCCAAAATAAACAGTGTGCACAGATATGGAAAGACATCGGGGCCAATACACACACGTAAACAAGCGTGTTAGACGTTAAAACACGCTTAGATTTCAAACCGAGCGCCACTAGATTTTAAATTTAACGCTCTTGATGTAACATTTAGCGTTTGTTTAAAATCTAGCGTCATTCTATCGGTCTAATCTAGAGGTTACCAAAGCATGCCATCCATCTGATCCTGTTCCACCCGCTGGTCAAATCTTAGAACTCAATGTGGCCCGCCCCGGGGTTAGGGTCACAACAGAGCTTAGAAGGGGGTCACACCCGTCTTTACAAAATCCTGTATTCAGGACCCTTGACTTCCACTTTTAATTTTTAATTCCACCTCCTCTCGCTCCCCACTTAGTCTCACCCCTCCAGTTCGTGCAAGACACAGTGTAAAACTTGTCGGAGCTTCCTCTGACAGGGGCGGAGCTTTCTCCGCCAGGGGGCGGGGCCTCTCTCAGAGATAGAGGGAGGAGCTTGGAGTAGAGCCGTTGCTCCTCCAGGTCAGAGGGAGAGCCAGAGGGAGAGTTCCGTCCCACCGGGAGGAGACCCAGAGGCAGACCCCGGACCTGCTGGACAGGGAACACCACAGGATCCTCCTGGGTGAGATGGAGGATGCAGCCGGGGTGAGAGAAGCCTGGGCTTCCCGTCTGAGGAGGTTGCTCCCGGCAACCCGGCCCCGGATAAGAGGAAGACAACAAAACATAAAAATGGCGCCTGGTGTTTGAACAGAGCGCGAGCACTAACGCACTTCCTGTTTACGTTAGAATGTGGGCGTGGCCAAAGAGACAGGAAGTGATTCAAACGAAACTTTAAAGATGGTGGAAACTTAAACCAGGTATCGGTCCTCACCTGAAAAGGTCGAAGATGGTCAGGTAGGTGTAGGCGGTGAGCGCTGAAAAGACAGGAAGTGTTTAT
This sequence comes from Neostethus bicornis, assembly GCA_902685375.1. Taxonomy (NCBI): domain Eukaryota; kingdom Metazoa; phylum Chordata; class Actinopteri; order Atheriniformes; family Phallostethidae; genus Neostethus; species Neostethus bicornis. The sequence goes on from CACRXE010000082.1 coordinate 699,867, forward strand.
CAGGCGAGGTAAGAGGAGGGGGGCTGGGGCGAGGGGAGGAAGGGGGAGGGGGTAGACGATGACCTTGTTTTTGTTTCTTGAATAAAAACCGTTTTATCAGAGGAAGGACGGGGAGGGGCGAGGGTGGGACGAGCGGGTCGGTTTACGTTATTTTGATCCCGTCTGCAGGCCGGGTCGATGATGTCATCGTGTTGTGTTGCCGCGACGATGAGAACGATAACAACACAACCGCTGACATCACGGTGACCCTGAAACCTGCCGTTCGATCAATGCCGGTCGATCAATACCCGGATCACGTTTCCCTGTGCTGGCTGACGCCACGGCAACCGGTCTGCAGGCCGGAGGAGAACCACGGCAACCGGTCTGCAGGACGGAGGAGAGCCACGGCAACCGGTCTGCAGGACGGAGGAGAGCCACGGCAACCGGTCTGCAGGACGGAGGAGAGCCACGGCAACCGGTCTGCAGGACGGAGGAGAGCCACGGCAACCGGTCTGCAGGACGGAGGAGAGCCACGGCAACCGGACTGCAGGCCGGAGGAGAACCACGGCAACCGGTCTGCAGGACGGAGGAGAGCCACGGCAACCGGACTGCAGGACGGAGGAGAGCCACGGCAACCGGTCTGCAGGACGGAGGAGAACCACGGCAACCGGACTGCAGGCCGGAGGAGAACCACGGCAACCGGTCTGCAGGACGGAGGAGAGCCACGGCAACCGGACTGCAGGCCGGAGGAGAACCACGGCAACCGGTCTGCAGGACGGAGGAGAACCACGGCAACCGGTCTGCAGGACGGAGGAGAACCACGGCAATCAGGAGGATGATGGACGCCACAGCAACCAGGAGGAGGATGGAGCCATGGTAACCGGTCTATGAGGACAGAGCTCTTAGCGACAGGTCTGCAAAACAGAGGCCAAAACAACCAGAAGGGGGTCGGGGAAGTGGGGGGGGCGACAGG